>CM070750.1:16338157-16398157 GCA_036346245.1 Bonia amplexicaulis
GGCGGGCGAGAGGAGGGAAGGCGGGATGGCGGCGGTGGCGTGGCGGCGATCCGGCCGTCACGTGGTGGCCGGAGGAAGGAGGGTTTAAATTTTATTTTAATTTTTGTTTCTGAAAATACTAGAAAACTCAATAAGCCTCAGAAAAATACAAAATAAACTTCTAAAATTCTAGAAAAATTTATATAAGTTTTTAGATACCTTTTGAACTTAAATAAAATATTTCCAAGATGTTTTGAAGTTATATTTTCATAATAAAATTTCTTTTTAATTCTAAAAATTGATTTTAAAAACTGGAAAACTCAGAAAAATTCAAATAAGATCCAAATATTTTAAAATAATTAATTTGAATTTAAATTTTCAAGATTTGCAAATTTTTGGGATGTTACATCATCACACAAATAAGTGCCTACCTTAGTGTTGTAGTCCATTGTTTAGATGATAATTATAAGCTAAACAAGAGAGTCATATGATTTAAAGTAATAAATGAATCACACACGGGAGAGGCCATTGCCAAGCGTATACTACACGTACTTGATGATTCTAAGATAGATAATAAAATTACTTTTATAACTCTTGATAACGCATCGGCAAACACAACGGCTATGAACATCCTCACCCCAAGATTGCAAACATATATTGGTGGTTATGTCCTCCACTAGATATGTGTATGCCACATCTTGAATCTTGTTGTTCAAGATAGTATGCAAGCAATTGGTTCATATTTGAACAGTATTCGTGATGCCATTCGTTACCTCACAAGTTCCCCACAAGTGGTAGCAATGTTCATGAGTCTTCTTGCGACTAATGGGAAAGAGTAAAGAAAATTTGGTCTTGATATGAAGGTTAGGTGGAACTCGACATATATTATGTTAAAGAAGATACAAGGGTACGAATATGTTATATCCATTTTTATCAATGCTAACTCTCAAAATAATGAATTGGTAGTTACTAATTCAGATTGGCATATTGCTAGTCATTTTTGAGAGTTTTTAAGACCATTTTATAAAACAACCAAAGTTTTATCTGGTGTTTATTATCCTATATCTTGCTTAGTTATATAATTTATTTAGTTAATTACAGACAAAATTGCCAAATCTAGGGATGATCCTATTTTAGGCTATGCCATCGTAGCAATGGAGAAAAATTTTATTAAATATTTTGGTTCTATTTCACACTTGTATTGCTTTGCTATCATTTTATCCTACAAAAGTTGGCGAGTTTACGAGGTTGGTGTGGAGGAATAGGTGAATGCCTTAGCCTTGATTATTTGGAAGCTTTCGCACATGTAAAAAAGAAGATTTTTCGTGTTTTTCGTATGTATGATGATAAGTTTGGTAGCAGCAGAAAATCGGAGGCCTCACAGCAGACGCAACAAGGAAAAATAAGCTTGACATCACACTTATGGAAGAAGCTAAAGGGCATGTATACTTCTTCGTCCTCTCAGTCTCAGGCAGCCTCCAAGTGGAATTCTATCTCAGAGTTGAACCATTATTTGGAGCATGATTTTGCAAACATTGATCCTGATCTTACTGGTGGAGGTAAGATAGACTTGTTCGAGTGGTGGAAAAACAACAGCGGATATTTTTCGTCTTTGTTACATTTCGCACGGGATGTTCTCACGGTGTCGGTGTCCACCGTCTCTTGAGCGACGTTCAACACGGTAGGGAGAATAATCGAAGAGAGAAGATCATCCCTTACATCTAGGATGGTGGAAGCAATCATATGCGCCAAAGACTGGAAATTAGCCAAAGAGCGGCAACAACATCAACTGGAGGATCCCGAAATCGTACATGCGTATGCTGATCTCAAACGCATGAATGACCTAGACATTGATAAGTAGATCTATGTACGCATGTTGTTATAGTTAGTATATACATATATTGTTATTGTACTCTTTTTCTTACTCTGGGAATCCCATTCTGGGGCGTAAGGTTTTTAACGAAACAGTAACATTGTATTTTTAAAATATCAAAGAAATTTCACTTTTTCCGAAATATTTACGTCATTATGTGCCCATGTTTTTATACAACTAATTCAATTTCAACTAGTTTTTAACGAGACGGGTATGAGAGAAAGGAAGATGACGACTGTCGCCACCACCGTCGTCGCCGTTTTTGTCGTGTATAGTTACTTCGGGCTGGGTTTAGGCTGACACGACACGAACAGGGGCACGACGGACTTTGGACCGTGCTTGGGCCTGACCGAAGACGAGGTGAGCCGGTATGGCACGGCACGGTGAGATGACTGAACCGAGCCGGTGCAATACGAACTGGTACGAAGCACGATAAACCTGAGCCGTGCCGGCACGACACGGACCAACTCCACTACAACATGTATCATCGACGCTATGTATCCTTTCTCTTTCTTGGAGGCCAAAAGACGCCCAGCTGTACGAACTAGTAATGGGAGTACGTCCTAATTAAGGGCGTAGCTAGCAGGTCTTGGGCTTCAGATTTCAGAAATTATCACAGTTTATAGCGTACAGTTTCGTAGGTCTTCTTTTGGACGGCGCAATACGAAACTGCCCTGCAGAATAGCTCGCCCTGATGGCGAATAACACCATGGTTAGCATCGCACGCGATCGCTGGCTGCCATGGCTTTGATCAGGACGAGAGGCGCGGCCACGGAAGAACACGAACGACAAGCTCAGCCATTCCGGTCCACGCGCTGCATGCACGCGATCGCGCGGGCGGACGGAAGAATTTTCTGGGCCTCCGCCCCGTCCCGAGCGTGGCCGACGACGTAACTCGGTCGTTGCACAGCGCTGGACCCCGACGCTGCCGGTCGACTTCACCTGGATAACGACGTATACGTATTCTTGCCTCAGTCCAGCCACGCCGCGGGTAATGGACCTTCGCGTTTGCGTCGACCTCAGCTTAGACAGCGAAGGTAAACCATTATCGAGAGAATAATTTGGCCGGTCTTACCTTGTTGATCAATTAACAATTTAGGTCTATTCAATTTAATTTATAACTTATGATTTATAGTTTTTTTCCGATAAATAAATGGTGTGAATGGTTGTTGCCTGCCAAGTCGCGGGCTCGCGGAAAGAAGATGCGCTACGCACCAACCTAACCTACGTCGTCTCTAATCGCGTCGTTACTTGCAGTTGTTTAGGTGCTGTCGTACAGCGAATCGACGTAGAAAAACGGGGCTTAAGTCTTCTCCGACTGAGAATATAAAACCGTAATCCGTAAGTTTTTGGGGTGTAGACTTGTAGTAAGTCGACCGCTTTGGTGGTCAAATTATTTAAACTTTTAATAAAGAGAGAATAGATTCTGTGTTATTGAGTGATCGGTTCCATAAACTGAGAGAATAGATTCTGTGTTATTGAGTGATCGGTTCCATAAACTGCTATGCACTGAGTTAAATCAAACTTCAATTATATACCATTGCCATCAGTTAGCCTCTGTTTGGCCCTGGAAAAAGATGATTTTGCACTCAGTTCAAGATCTATCCTGCGATAAAAATTAAATATAGGGCAAATTGGCTTAGCCAAAAATTCTAAATTTTTTTGGTGGATCATTAGGGTAGTGTATAACTCAAATATAAAGCTTCATGAACTGACCCTTCTATTTGATCTATTTTTGAAATTCAAATTCAAGATCAGCTTATTTGAGCTATTTTGTAAACCAGGACAAATTAACTGAATAAACATGCAAAATAATAATTTTTAGGAGCTATGTGATATCTTAGTAGAATGTGATAATTTTTCTAGAATTTTTAGACATCATTTAGTCTCTGTTTGTAAATAGTAGTCTTTATTAGCGTTTAAATTAAAAATCTAAAACTTTTCTTTCAACAGTGCCTTGAGATATTTTTCCTAACTCACTGACATATTGAGAAACACCCTTGTGAATTTTCATAATTTTAGAAGTTATTTGCTATTTTAAATAAATCAAATTTTCAGTCTTTTTGGTAGGGGCATTTTGGTCTTTTTTACAAAAGATAACGGTCCCCCTTAACGGTCAACTAACAGCAGTGGCATATAGTGGAACTAATATCAAGGTTAGTGATATACAATAGTTAGGCCTTTCGTTGGTGACAGTTTGTCGAACCGACCACTCCCCAGTGGTATAGAATCTATTCTCTCTTTAATAAACCAATTAATTGTTGCATCTTTCCATCTATCTATTTATACTTACCTATACTAATTAGTACTCTAGGGATAATCGGGATTAATCAGGATAAAAAGAAAAAGATTTAGCTATCCATGCACTCGGTATTCGTAGATTACTAGTGAAAGACAATTCTCAACTAGTAGCGAATCAAATAGGAAAAGAGTATAAATGCCCAAATACCATGATGTCATGTTATCTTGTATAAGTACAAAAACTAGAAAAGTTTTTATTTGGTTTCAAAGTTCAACACATTTCTAGAAAGAAAAACTTTCTGACAGATCAGTTGGCACGGATGGCTTCTTCAAGATCACCCGTTCTACTCGGAGTACTTCTCGAGCAACTCGACAAATCTTCAATAGTTGAGCGTTCCGAAGATGCTCCAATGAAGGTTGCTCATATCGACCTCAACAATGATTGGTTGACATCAATCTATGAATATCTTCAATATGGCACACTTCCTGAAGATGACGTAGAGGCCGATTGTACAGCTCAAAAGACCAAGTTATACATTCTGATTAAATGTACCCTCTACAAACGTGAAACTCATAGAGTGTTGATGGGATATATATCGCGAAAGGATGGTTTCTATTTACTATACGAAATACATGGAGAAGTCTATGGATCACATCATTCTAATAGAACATTGGTCGATAAAGCCTTTTGATAAGGATACTATTAGGCAACAACCCTCTATAATGTAAAAGAACTTGTGTCAAAGTGTGTACAATGTCAGTTTTTATAGCCGATAAGTACATTAATTTGCATAAGCTCTACAAACAATACCTCTTTCCTAACCTTTCGTAACCTGAGGTTTAGACATTCTAAGACCTTTCCTAAGAGCACCCGAGTCCTTTGAATTCCTTTTTGTAATAATTGATACATTCATAAGATCGAAGTTGAGCCAACTATTAAAATAACAATTGAAGCCATCAAGAAACTCATAACAAAAAACATGATTATATGATTTGGTGTTTCTAGTCTAATCACAGACAATGGTATCCAGTTTTTGAGCGAATATTTTCAGGAATTTTGTGAAAATCTGGGTATCAAGATATGTTACACCTCCGTGTTTCATCCATAGAGTAACGAAATAGCATAAAGATCCAATGGTAAACTAATACAAGGGATTAAATGCCGAGTGTTTGAACAGTTAATACAACGGCTAGGAGCTTAGGCCAAAGAACTTCCTTCTGTATTATAGGCGGTTTAGGCCACTAATAGTTGTGTGACCAGAGAAACACCTTTCTTTCGACTTTACAGAGCTGAAGCCATGCTTACCCGGAATTAAAGATTGGCTCTACTCGGATAGATCGTTATAACGATAACGATCAAGAAAATCATTAGATTGATGATAATAATTTCCTTCAAGAACGAAGAAATGCAGCCTTAATACAATCGACAGTTTACCAATAAGCCATGCGAAAATACCAGAGTTTTAAAGTGCAGCCTCACAGCCTAACTGTAGGAGATATGGTTTTTAGGAAAATTCAGAGCCAGTCAAATCACAATAAACTTCGCCTAAATAGGAAGCTCCCTACATTGTAATTGAAGTCATCAAACTAGGCTCGACATGACTAGCCATGTCGGATGGGCGTGTTCTTCCTAATTCTTAGAACATTGATCAAGTATGTAAGTTCTATGTATAATTTACTTATTTATTGTCATGTTTCAATAAAGCTCCATTGTCATTCTTTTTCCTGCAAGTATTTTTTTTGTACCTTATTATCCTAAGTTTGGTAACAAAATATCATTGTTGTCAACACTACTAAGAGAAATATACATATTTCTCTAAACTCCCTTCTTAGGGATTATTTTTACTTTATTGGCTTTAACATTTCAGTTAAATGCCATGCGGATCGTTATCGTAACCTTCACAACGAGGGTTACTACAATAATATGCACTCTTTCTTCCGAGAAAAACAAGTAAAAAACAAAATAGACAACTAACATAGTCACTTAAAGCTCAGGGGCTCAAAAGCTTTATTTCTTACTTCTTCATTCTGTTATTCTCTTGTTTAACTTGGTCGAGACATAGAAAACCTCCTAGTCAAAATCTCTCAACTCTGCACGTGGTCACGCCCACTGGAAGGAATTTTCTAGCGATGACCTTTTTCCTAGGATCTTTGCTACTTGTCGAAACTCGAGATTGAACACATTTTCGGGAAGTTTTGTTACACCTTTTGTCCTCATCTATTTTACGACCAGTTCAGATAACAACCAAAAATAAATAACTTTTTTTGCATATGTTCTTGCATTATTTCTTATCAATTTTAATATCGACAAGTTTATGTCCTAGTACTTTCTTATTAGCTTATGATTATGATATATCATGATTATGACAAATGTATCTAAGATTAGTTGAAATCTTTCATTGGCTCTGTCCAAAATAATTTTCTAGTACTACTTGATCCTTTCAAAATCATAATCAAAGTGCATTGATATACTTAGTATATTGATCGGAATAACCACATCTTTTTGGTCTACTACTTACTTAGTAAGTTATACAACTAAACAAGTAGTTGAGGATTAGGAGAAATACGACCACTCTTTAGAAATTTGAGGAAAATGACATAAATTTTATTACTAATAAAGGTAAGTTTTCACATAAAGCACTTTATTTTACATAGTGGCTAACTACACATCGAAGTCTCCCAACTAGCTAGTATCAGATGGAGAGCCGATCTTCATCTCTTCAGCTATCTAGTTCCCGAAGGTCTTCACCTCTTCAAAGAACTTGGCCACTTCTTCCTCCAAGTAGTTGAATTCCACTCTGTGTGCTTGAAGATTTAGAGCAGGATCGAAAGTCTTAAGATTTGCTAAGGCGAAGTTGACTCCATTTGCGACGGCATCCCTCATGGTCCACTCGTGGTTGCTCCTGGAGGTAGCCAACAAGTCTTGAAAGCTTTCGAGTTGTCAACCAAGACAACTTACCTTCTCGACTAGATGCTCCAAGGAGGCAAGCGCTTCTAAGCCCATCTTGATAAGCATGTTGTTGACGAAAATTATCTTTTCTTGAACAATCCTTTCAATCTCCTTCTTCCCCTCCTTGGAACCAAGAGTTTTTTCCAGTTCTTGAACTTCCAAAGCTTGCTCTGCACAAATAACTCAAAGTTAATCAAGACATCTTATAAACAAAAAATTGGTTGAATCAATGATCGATTACATTGGTTTTCTTCTTGTAAGTTTCAATGACTTCCTTATACTGAATGATGCTGAAATTGAACTTGGTCGACTAGTCTTCGATCGATCGGTCCTTAGCTTTGCACATGTCTTCGAGCTCTGAGATGATAGTTCCCTTCGCCTTTGCCTCCTTCTCAAAATCTTCTAATTCTGTCGACCACAACAAAGAAAGAAGTAAGAAATAGTGAAGATTTAGAAATAATATAGACAATGTTAAGAAGAGATTTACTCTTCAAATGAAGGCTCTTTTCTTCAAGGGTCTTCAGAAGATGTTCATTCTCAGTCAAAGTTGACCCAAATCGTTCCCTCTCTTTCTTGAATGTATCGTCAAGCACCTTAACGGTGTGTCCTGACTTGTAGATATGTTTGATGTGTTATGAGAAGAAATACACTTCACGACTAGAATGTAATGAGAAGAAACATGATCATTGACACTCATCAGCCTATCAACAGAGAGTAGCACTCTCCTTCTAGAGGGCTAATGAGCGCCAGGTGATCTCTTCGATCAGGGCAATTTCTTCCACCATGTGCTAAAAGGAAGAGAGAAAGAAACTCGGGAAAGTTTGAAAGGATCAATAATGTATCATAAGTGATCTTAAAACCTTACCAAGACCATTTTACTAGAATATCTGGAGTATAATTTTTCAAGACCGGTCTTCAGCTTAAGGGCCAATACCTTCCTCTACCAAAGCTCCTTGTTGACGATCCGTTCCTGGTCAGGAATGTCCCTTGAATGTGGGGATCTCTTTTTCAATGATGAACTCTCAACCTCCGGTCCTCCGAAGAAGGAAGGAAGCATTTTTCACTTATTCCTCTTCGACCACCACTATCCCAGCAGAAACAAGAGTCTACTGGGACTTCATCTCTGCTTTAGGACCCTTCAATGGTGTCGAGCCATCGAAGGATCTTCGTCATAATGACTTTTGTTGATTTCATCATTGGTTGAGGCACTGCTATGATCACTTTCTCCTTTGATGCCTATTCGGTAGAAGCACTTAGGAGGAAAATGATCAGAGTGATAGAAGCGCTACAAAACTAGAAGAATAAGAAGAAATGAGTAAATCTCAAGACATAATGAAACCAAAAAGGTATAACTCTACACAATTTCATATGAATAGTACGTAACTTGTTTTCCTCGTCTTGAAATTGAAATGCCTTGGAGCATAATCCAGAGTGCCTGCCTTCCTCCTCTTCTTCTCGATAGATTTAACTAGTGTAATACTAGTAGGGCTGGTTGAACCCTTTGTATCTCTCATTGGATGCTTTCATCCTTAGTCAATTCCTCCACAGGGTGATCGGAGATAGCCTCTCCACTCCCTGCACCTCCTCGAGGGTTGGGCTTCCTTAATCACTGGAGCTATTATCTCCACTAGTGTTGTCAAAGACTTAAGAGTGGTCACCGAGTCTTCAATCTAGTCGGTGACGATTATTTTGGAGCCTATGATCGATGGATCTGATGTCACCATTGGCTCCATGGTCGTGGTATCCCCAATCAGTGGTCGTTTCTTCTCTTCTACCTTGTCATCAACTGAGATGAGTTTGGTAGTGAAACCCTTCATTCAAGAAACACATCCATTCACGACCTTCCTCAGTTGAGAACATCGTACATATCCCACCCATGGGCGTGGCATACGATTAGGTGTTCATGCTATCCCATATGTTTAGTGAAACAGTTTTTAAAAAGGAAAACTATACCCTTTGTGGCTACATCCAATCTTGCTCATGATCGCGAGCACGGCTATTTAAATAGTTTTTAACACTCTGTAGAGATTGTACAACTTTACCCACATGAGATAATCACACATATTGTCGGCCATTACACGCTTTCTTGGGCGTGCGACGGGAATGATTATCTTATAGCCTTTAGGTTATGTAGTCCTAACCTTGCACCAGCTTGATGAATGGATAAGCCCTTACTTGGATGCGCCAAGTGTGCCGCATGACAGACCCTCACCTCAACGGATTACGTCCCTTTGGTGAGGCATTCACCATTGTATTAGTAAGCTTTGGTCCCAACACCTTGGTTAAGGGAGCCCCTACGAGCCAGACCATTATGCGGAATACCCTTACCACTTCTATGCCTACCATAATGCAATGCTAGACCTAGACAACTTAGTCAGCTAAATGCCAGAGCCCATATAGCACATATGGTTGTACGGTGTGACTCAGATGTGCGGCAACAACGTTTGGTCCTTAATTGATCCGGGCGAGAATCTCCCCTATCTACATATGAGGTTCTGCCCCACATTCAACAGTTTACCATATAACTCACCCGCGTCCAAAAATTATTCTTTCATTTTGTGTCATACCAAGCTAGTAGAGGTTCCTTCTGTGGTCCAACATTTTGAAACCATCCATATCCATAAGTAAATTTTCCGAAACGTCAAACTTAGTGAAAGCTATTGCTGGGCTAAGCATCTAGACCATATATCAATGTGGTATTCCCAATTTGACACTATATATTGTCTAAACCATGTCCTAGAGTTTACAACAGTGAGGGTATCAAATTTCCAAGGAGGTTCAATGCATACGAGTGGTCATAACTACCATTAACCACAATATAGCAGTTTTAACGGGATATACACGGATACATAATAGATTTTACAAATAATATACAATGATTGAAATACTAGGATCAACATGGTCAAAGGGGGTGCTTGCCTTGCTCCTATTGCTCAGAGAATATTTCGGATGCGTTCTCGGCATCGTCTAGCGTGGAGTCGTCTAATCGGTAAATAAATCTAGATAAAAACAAATAAGAGCCAAATAAATAGAGATAAGACTCAAATGTTTTTGTAAATTCAGAAAGATCTTATTTTTATAAAAATTTAGAAACAAAGATCACTAAATTTGGAGTTCGTATGCAAAAGTTATGAGTGTTTGAGTTTTAGCTTGGTTTGAGTTATCTCAGCACTTTTTATGACTATCCAAGTTCCTCTGTTGTTACAGTGTTCTTTTTACTTCTAACACACTTACCGGTCTTCAACCACAAAGGTTTTCCATGTGCCGAGCGGGTACTGCAACTTACGACTACCAATTATTGACCGGGTGCTGTAACTTACAACTTCGATCGGGTACAATAACTTACGACTACGACCAGATATTGTAACTTATGACTATATCCAGGTACTTATGATTACTGATCATGACTTACGACTATCGACCATAGCCTATGACTATTGACCATGGCTTACGACTATTGACCATGGCTTACGACTATCGACCACGGCCAACGATTATCGACCACGGCTTACGACTATCGACCACGACCACGTCTATCGACCATGACTTATGATTATCGACCACGGCCTATGACTATCGACCACGACTTACGGCTATCGACTATCGACTATTGATTGGTATTATAACTTACAACTATCAACTATTGACTATCGATCGGTATTGTAACAATTTATGACTAATCTTCTGCACTTACGACCGATCTACCACACTCGAGGATTACGAGTCCGACTGCGGTCAAAGATTTCGATTATGGCTACGGTCAAAGATTTTGACAACACGAGCGGTCTAAGATCACGACAATGCCAGTGGTCGAAGATCATGACAGCGCAAGTGGTCGAAGATCTCGACTATGCAAGTGGTCGAAGATCGCGACTATGCAAGCGGTCGAAGACCACGACCACACAGGCAGTCGAAGATCACAACCACGCAGGCAATCGAAGATCACGACCAGGCAAGCAGTCGAAGATCATGCGACCACTACAATTTTCATTTAGAGTTCGACTACTTTAGTTGTTTTCTTGACTACAATTGCTTTTAATTCTCCCTTCAACTATAATTGCTTTTAATTCTCCAAAAGAATGGGACACGGCGAAGGGGTCTACGGCGACAACCATGTCCGGTAGTAGAGAAGCTACAAAAAGAGATGCACATGAGCTTGCATGCATGCATGTGGAATTGAGGTACGGCTCACTGGGGAGGGGAAGTCTTGCAGTGGCATCCTGGTCGGAGATGAAGGAGAGGACTAGTTCGAGTGATCCACTGAGTGATCCACTGTATGGAAGGCCAAACAAATGAGTAGGGTACTTAAAGAGTTGAGTACTACAAATGAGAAGGTCAAGCTCATTGATACAGAGTTTGGGGAGGAGAGGAGCTTACCGGAGTTGCTAGAGCATGGTGGCATGTTCGTTGGAGTCACGTACTACTTTGGTTTTCTCACCATTCCAGATAGTGGAGTGCTCAACGATCGTGCGCAAGAGTTTGAGTGGCGAGCTGAAGAGCTATGGCACATAGTCTCGGGCTCTCGCCATGGAGTGCTAGGTGAATAATACGACAATGGGGAAGATAATTGTCGCGACGGAGCAACTGGTTAGGTAGGAGTGGGCAACAGCAGGCACGACATATAAAACAGGGGGCAACTTGGGCCATGATGTCGGCGAAGCCACACATGCGCACGAGGTGGAAGATGAACCTTGTCAGTGGGCCCAGCACATCAGCGAGTGCAGGGAGACGTCCTGACGGGATTTGTCTTGGCACACAAAGGGTTTAGGAGCCGTGTATTTGAGTACTTGTGTGTCTGAGCACTCATGGCAAAACATGCTAGCTGGTCGAAACTCTTGAGGGCTAACTTAGCGGTTGAGAGGCAAAGGTGGGCACAAAACCGGATGCACAGAGGAAAGGTGTGGTGCAGGGCATGGGCTATCAGTAGAGAGCCAAAACAATAGGCGTGGTACTCAAAACGATGAGCATGGTATCCAAAACTAGTGGCCTATGCTCATGAAGGCTGGAGGTGGAAGAAGGGTCCTGTAGGTGGGCCCAACTCGACAGTGAGAGAGAAAGAGAAAGGGTGAGGAGAGCTAAGAGTAGGGCTATGCATTTTTCAACCGAATCGAACTGGTCAACTCGGTTTGACCGGTTTTTTGTATTCGGTACGGTTTTAAGATTTTGGGTTTTTTTGGCATTCGGTTTTTTAGGAAAACTGACTAAAAACCAAAAATACCGAAAAATAATGCCGTAGCTCCACTGCATACTCTACAAGGAAAAGCACGTGCACTTTCTGAAACAACACATATGGCTTTTCCTTGGCACTGTCGGTTGTTAGGTTTGTAGTTATATGGAATTTATATGCCTTTCGTAATACGATAGTATTGGCATAGTATGAGATGTTTTCTTTTCCCAATTTCTCATAATTCATCTGTACCTTTATGTGAGCAAGCACAAGCAATATTGCCTCATTGTTATTGATCATTTATACAGAATGGGATTTTCTGAACACTTGTTTGCTAGTTATGCAACATATCACTCTGTTTTTCTGGTAGAATTCCCAATGTCATTTGCAATCCAACAAGTTGATCAAATAGGGAATCATACATACATATTTTTTAGCACATCTAGTGGGTTCTTGATTTCAGATTGGCAATGGCGTTGTTACAACATATCACTATATCGTTTGCAATTCGCGTCAACTTTGGTAAATATGGTATTTACCGATACCACACCGAAATAAAATGGGATTTACCGATACCGAACCGTACTTCTAAAAATACCGTATATTACCGAACTACAAACACCATATATACCGTATGTACCGAACCGATTAAACCAAAAAAATCGATTGCACAATCCTAGCTGAGAGGTTTGAGGAAAAGCTAGACACATTAGATAAGCTTGAAAGATTATGAAAATGTTTGTGAATGCTCTTGTTGGAATTTATCTAGACTTGATTAGCAAACATTGATTGTAGAGTACAAGTTGGTTCGATCCGGTTGTGGAATCGAACCAGGAGTTCAAGTTGTTTTCAGTTTCTGAGTCCAATTTCAATAAGAAATCGAGTACGAGTCCAATTTATAATTGGCGATGTTTTTCTGTCTTTAAGTTGTAAACTTGAGTATAAATAGACGGAGTTTACCTAGAAAAGGTGCAGCGATTGAAGTCTAAAAGATCGTCGTCGTACTCGAAGAACAGAGAAGTCCCGAGAACTCGAAAGGCTTTGAGTTCGACTAATGAAGCCGATTGACGATGAAGTTCAACCGAGCGAGAAGTTGAAGAGTATCGACGATGTTCGAGCAAAGAAAGGAGGATCGGATGACGTTCGAGCGACTTCAGAGCATTAGACGACATTTGAGTAGCAGAGGAGAATCAGATATCGTTTGAGTGGCTTTAGAGCATCGGACGACATTTCAGTAGTAGAGGACAATCGGACAGTGTTCAAGTGGCTTTAGAGCATCGGAGACGTTCGAGTAGTAGAGGAGAATTGGATAGCGTTCGAGCTGCTTCAGAGCATCGGACAGTATTCGAGTAGAAGAGGAGAATCGGATGACGTTCGAGCGGCTTCAGAGCATCAGACGGCGTTCGAGTAGCAGAGGAGAATCGGGTGACATACGAGCAGCTTTAGAGCATCGGACAACATTCAAGCACACTACTACAGACAATATTATCACAGACGGTTCAAAACCGTCATCACAGATAGTATCTAAACCATCTGCGTTTTTGCGTCACTGATAATAGCCGGTTATCACAGACGGCTCCCACACCGTCTGTGATAACTTATAATGCAGACGGTATTTTATGAAAACCGTCTGTGATATTCGATTATCACAGACGGCTCTCACACTGTCTGTGATAACTTACAACACAGATGATTTACAACAGAGATGATTTTTCAGAAAAACCGTCTGTGATATTCGACTATCATAGACGGATTTTTGCATTAACCGTCTGTGATATGCACGATATCACAGACGGTTCGGTGTTCTAAACCTTTGTGATATCATGCATATCATAGATGGTTCGGTGTTTGAAACCGTCTGGGACACTGTTTATATTACAGATGGTTTGGAACACCGAACCATCTGTGATAGCTATTTCCATCCTCGTTCGTAGCCTGCTCCATCCGGGCAAGAGGGAGTAGCCCGTCATCCCGCAGCCTGCAAACAAAGTGAAGGTCAACATGGAACGTTGTGACGGTAGCACTGAAACGCTGGTGGACTGCAAACCTGACTGTCCAACGGGGTCGAGTCTCCAGGCCACGCGAGGTGTGCGTGTCCGGACCACTCCCAGCTCAGCTGACTCGTCCGCGCTCCCCGGTGGTGGCACATGATGGGAAGTGCGATGTAGGTGGTCCACGTGCTCGTCCAACAGGGTATACCACTAGTCTGAGTCATGACCATCACTTGCCATACCTGCAAAAAGAGTTCAAATTAGCACTTATAAGGAACAAAAACATCACATGTAAACTAACAATAAATACACCTAGTAAGTAAGTAAGCGAGCAATACTAAACTACCAAAGACAACACCAACTACATTACAGAAAAGGCGATATAACATAGCAGTTGTACGAATGGTACATGAAATATACGATACATTTAGTACGACATTTCGCAAGTCATAAGTGCGTACTAAACAAACACATTTTACAATGTAAATTTAGTTGTAGTCTCCAACTACTAGTAGTACACGCCATGCCGCTCTGACTACTGATCAGCACATGCATTGCATCGTCTAGCTGTGTGCCCTTCCTGACCGCATCGCCCATAGCGTGCACCGGATGCTCGACTGCGATTCGTCCATATCATTTCTAATCGCAGGCTCTGTCACCGACCCTTCCCACCCTTCAGCATGTTAACATCTGGAATCTAGGTCCTCGCTGCAATATCCAAGGTGGCGAAGTTTTCGACCACCCTGAACCCCCGGAGCTCCCTACACCAAGCATGTAGTACCCTCTCCTTAAAGAAGTACTACAACATGAAGTTCAAAGGATCCATGCACACGGTCCCGTATGCAGCGAGGACATGAGAGCATGGCTTGTGTAATAGCTTTAGCTTGTTGCACGTGCATCTAGGTTTGTTTGCATGATCTCCAAGGCATACCTCATAGGTAACAAGAGAACGAGCCATCCCAAATCTGGCTCTATCACGGAGCACCACGTCGAAATGATGCTCCCTGTTGCCCATGACCTGCACTATATGTAATTGACTCTTCTGTGCCATCATCTCTATGTATGCCGTAATTTTCGACGAATACAATGCTCGGGGATTTGCCACATGAAGTGCCGCATTTGCGTGCCTCTCTCTGAAGTATCCAATTATGCCGTGAAGAACACATTCCACGATCGCGGTAAGGGGCTATGAACGGAGGCCCCTGAGAATCCAATTGTACATCTCTGCAAGGTTCGTCGTCACTATGCCATACCTTGCACCGTCCGTGTCGTGCAATAGCAACCACTTCTCCAATGGTTCTCCCTCGATTCACTGCGAGAAGCACTTGATGTTTTGTGAGCTCCGCCTTCTTGGACTAGCTGGGTTAGGCTCATCGAGTGCTGCTAAGCATTCCGGTTGTACTGTCCCAGGCATGACCGACCCCTTGCTCCTCTCGTCGATGTTCTTGTTGGTGTGCTCATTCAACAACGCCCACAAAGTATCAAATTTCCTCCCCTGGTTCTACATAGCCAGCCTCTTGAATAGCTTCATCAAAGGTTATTTCGGGAACTGCTTGAAAAAATTAGCCCCTAAGTGACGAATGCACCACTGTTCCTCATGTCCGCCCAAGAAAATGGCTCCTCGGGGTCTTCCTGAAGTTTTCTAATAGCCTTTATAATCCCGACGTGGCGATCATGGATTATGCATATACCAGGACGAGTGCCGACAACTGCAACCCTAATATGTCCGAGAAACCAGAACCAGCTTTCATAATTCTCACTTTCCACGAATGCGATGGCCAGCGGCAATATTTGGTTATTGCCGTCAACAACTATGGCCATCAAGATCTACCCTGTATTTTTGCTGTCAAAAGGTCCATCAAGCGAGATCACCGGCATGTGCACGAATGCCTCGATGCTAGCACCAAATGCTAACAAGGCTCTTTGTAATACCGCATATCCTGGTGGACTTGTTGACGGCTTATCTTACACAGTGATATACGTGCCTGGGTTCCTGTCCTGCAACACCTTAAGCATATGAGGAAGATTGTCGTACGCCGCCTCGAAAGACCCAAAACATTTTTTCAACGCCTTCTGCTTAGCACGCCACGCCTTCACGTAGCTAATCTTATACTTGAATTTCTTCTCGATAGCTACCACGATATGCATAGCCTCCATGTCTTTCTTCTCCATTATCTCTCCGTACATCAAATTGTCTATAAAGGCGGATGTTAGGTTACGATGCCTCGCCAAAACACTGTTGAGAATACAAGAGTGCGGCTCCACCTTTGACACAATCCAGTGAGTCTCATACTTGGGTCTACGTGCGTGCAGCCTCCAAGGACAACCAGCCTGCTCGTACTTCACAGTGTACTGCTCATGGCTTGATTTCACGATACGAAATATCCACTGCATTGAAAGGGCCCAGAGCTTGATGGCATCCTGTAGTGCTGCCTTGTAACAAACATAGAATGCAACCGAACCTCTATCTCATGATACTCCCACGCTGATCATGCTCATCATGTGCGGAAACACCCTCAGCATTAAACCGGTTCCATTCCTGTGGGATAGGAACTTCATCCTCATCTGAACTGTCCTCGTCGTCGTCCTGTACAGCTTCCTCTTCAGCCCATGCCCTCTGATCATCACAGTCCATCCGTTGCACGATGTACTCATTCTACTCCCCTTCATCAGCTTGTCCAGTTCCCTCTCTATGGCTTGACTGTTGTAACTCTCCTCCATGTATCGCCTCGACCTCATCACGAGCAACTTCATCATCTTCGCCAACATGCAGCCCGGCCGAGCTGCTAGCACCTCCCGAAGCAAGGGCAGACGCATGACCTTGCACAGCTTCTAATGTGCATGGTTGCACAAGCAGGACACACTCTTATCCTCGGCGCTGGCACCCTTGCACAAAGCCCTTTCACGCAGCAGTGCGCAGCAATGTCTTCAACTCCCATCTGATGTCCGTGGGAGACCGAGTCCAAAGCCCTTGCATGGCGACGCTGCACACCTCGGGGTCCAACGAAAAACTCCGGGTCAGCCAATGCTTCACATCTGAGATCTGAGCATTCTCGCCATCCGGATGTACTAGAGTGACATGTGGAAAACCGCTCAAGTCCACACCATTCGGACCTTAACAAACGGTTCTAGCACCGCAATGCACTCCCAATGTAGTGGATATTGCCATTACTGATGTCGGCTTGCATTACGGTGACTGAATTTTCTACAACTATAATTTTGTACGCATGCAGATTTCGTAGTGATGCTAATTTTCTAAAACTATGTTCCCTAAATTATACATAACTACACGCTTCTATGACTGTTAATTTTGTAAAACTACATGTTTAACAAATTTAGTATAACAAATATTACACTATTTCTATCTAGATCTACACCTACGGTTGCTTCTTCGTCTCCTCTCCGTTTTTACGCATGCTAATTTCCTATAACTACGTCAACTAAATTTTCTATACTAAAAATTGTACTAAAATTTCTTTACTAAAAATGTTCCATACTAAAAAATCTATACTAAAAATTTTCTATACTAACATTTCTATACTAAAAATTGTACTAAAATTTTTATACTAAATTTTCTACATCTACAATTTTTACTAACATTATTATTTGATAAAAACTATACTACAAATACAATATACTAAAAAATACCTAGATCTGAGAATCTGAATGGATGGAATGGCTCCCACTCTTCCTTCTCCTCTCCCTCTCCTCTCCTCCTCCTCCTCTCCATCTCTTCTTCTTCCCCTCCTTCTCTTCTTCCCCTCCTTCCTCTCCTCTTCTCTTCTCCCCTCCTTTCTCTCCTCTTCTCCTCTCTTCTCTCGGCACCGAGCGAGCGAACGAATGATGAAAGGGGCGGCGGCGGCTAAGCGCGCCCCTTTTTAATCACCCATATCGCTCAACCGTATGGCGACTGGACCTCCAGTCGCCCAACGCCTGAGCGACAGCAATAATTTGTCCAACCGCTACCATATTGGTCACGTGTCGCCTCTCGGCTGGGCAATTGGCTCCAGTCGCCCCCCATTAGGCGAATGGAGCCTATTTTTGTAAAAGAAATTTTGCAAGTATATTTTCATAATTTCGAATAAAAAATAAATTATTCATACAAAAAAATTCGCGGCACTGCCCCATAGGTACCTTTGAGTAACTAGAAAGTCGAAATGACCTAATCAAGTGGCGCACCTTACAAGTTAGAGGATCTAAGTAGCATAGATTACAAGTTTACGGATATAACTGTCATTTCACAGTAGTAAGTTTAGGATATCTGGATATGTTAATTATAGTATTTTAAGGTTTCCAGAACTAAGCAACACCCAGTTGAAGTTTGGATACCTTCCATGTAATTTTCTCTTTTTCAAAATAACTGAACAAGAAAATTGTTGCATCTACCGATTATTTAGCTTCTTTGCAATTTCAAATATATGGGTAAACTGAAACAGGTTACCTCGACTTAAAAGGGCTTATTGAAGATGTTTAAGATGAACTATATGTACAAGTGGGGTTTTTTTTTTGGCTATGACTTGGTTTTTAGTTTAAATTTTTGAATTATGTCTGTTCACGAGAGCGAGTACGAAGAGATACTCACGACGATTTTAACTAATATAGATGAAATCAGAACAGTGTCTACTATAATTACATGTAGATTTTATTTTAAAAAGATATTTTATGTAAAACTAGTTAGTGTAAGAAGGAAGGCCACAAACCCACCCTTTGACGCAGTTGCACTAGCAGATCACGTATGGCTGGACCCACCAATCTGCTTTCGGATGACAACTGGCGATCGGACTTTGCCACGGTGTCCTTACGGTCCATTACACGGCCTGTTCCCCTCCTACCGCATGTTAGTCGGTAGGAAGGGATGAGACACGCCACTCTCAAGTTAAATAAGAGGACTTTGTAAGTCTTAACGACAGGGTTTGACCGACCATGGCAGCTATAATATGGCACCCCAATGGGACGACGGAGCACCTCAAACTCAAAGGGCCTTACTCCTGTGCCTGCACTAAGCACCAGAAAGCTAAGATGAGCCGTCGTCCCACTGAACAGATTGAGTCCAATAGCCAGACGGCGTCCAATGGTCCGTCGGACCGCCTAGATGAGCCGTCGTGGGAGTACCAGCTGCGGAAGTACCTCATGCTGCTGGCCACGCTGGTGGCGACGGCGACGTACACTGCGGGGCTCGCGCCGCCGGGGGGAGTCTGGCAGGGGACCGAGGACGGGCACAAGGCCGGCGACCCGATCCTCTACAAGACTACAACACCGGCCGGTACCTCGCCTTCTACTACTTCAACGCGACCGCCTTTGCGGCTTCGCTCGTGGTCAACCTTCTCCTCCTTGTCCTGAACGAGAAGAGACCGGCCTGGCTTGCCATGCTCCGGTTCGTCATGGTGCTGGACCTGCTCGGCCTCATGGGGGCCTACGCCACCGGGAGCTGTCGGGACAAGCCGACAACCGTCTACGCCTCAGCGCTCGTGGTCGTTCTCGCGGTCTACGTAGGCGTCCACATGATCCTGGCTTCGTACGCATCATCGGAGCATTCACAAGTGGTGCGGGAGGAGCACACTCAGGACTCGCTCAAGCTCAAAGAAGAGCGCAAGGTGTTGATGCTGCTCGCGACGTTCACGACCGGCATCACGTACGCGGCCGGGCTGAGCCCGCCAGGCGGCTTCCGGGACGACACCGAGGGAGGCAAACAGGCAGGTGACCCGATGCTGCAGGCCCACCAGTCCCCCCGCTTGTTGGCGTTCTTCTACTGCAACACCGCCGCGTTCGTCGCGTCGCTGTTCGTCATCGTCCTGCTCCTGAGCAGGAGGCTGCGGAGGACCTACGTCGACAAGGTGCAGTCCGCCGCGCGCTACGGGTTCACCCTCGTCTCGCTGTTCGGCCTCCTGGGCGCCTACGCCGCCGGGAGCTCCAGGAAGGCGGACACGACAGCCTATGTCATCGCCCTGGTCGGCGCGGTTCTCGCGTACATCTTCCTTGTGATGGTGGTCATCGTGCTTGCCTCGGATCCTCTGAAGAAATGGCTGCGAGAAAGAGGATGTCACCACGGCGATCAACAGAACAATACTGAGAGGTAATCACGCAGCCCTATGCTTACGAAAATAATTGTCATCTATATGCTGCTCCTAACATTAACTCTGCATCTGTGCACATTGTAGGGACGGACAACATAACCCATCGCCGGCACGTGAATTGTTGGCAACATCTGACGGTGGGCAAGGCAGCAACGTCGATCAGGTGAACGCAAGCAATGCGAGCGAAGGCCTGGAGAAGGCTAAATCTCTTGTTCTTCTGCTTGCCACTCTCGCGGCAACAATCACTTACCAAGCGGGGCTAGACCCACCGGGTGGCGTCTGGCCGGAGGACGACCAGCAGCACGGGCACAAGGCCGGCGACCCGATACTCTTATCCATGGACGCTAAGCGGTACAAGGTGTTCTTCTACTGCAACTCGACCGCATTCGTGGCGTCCTTGGTTGTGATCCTCATGGTCAAGAGTAAGAGACTAGTTAAGCGCCACACGCTGGAGGTGGTGATGATACTAGACTTGCTCGGCCTCATCGGTGCGTACGCTGCCGGGAGCTGCCGAGATGTGAGCACCTCCATCTACGTCGTGGCCTTGGCGGGCGCCGTCCTGGTCTACGTGGTGATTCACGTCGTGTTCTTCACGCTAGACCACAAGGACATGAGCGACGAGGAGAAGCAAAAACTGGAGAAGCGGCGCAAGCGGCTGCTGCTCCTCGCGATCCTGGTGGCCACCATCACCTACCAGTCCGGGTTGACCCCGCCGGGTGGCTTCTGGCAGGAGGAAGGCCAACTCCAGCAAGCGGGCTTCCCGATCCTCCACGGCACCTACTCGAGAAGGTACGAGGCGTTCTTCTACTGCAACGCGACGAGCTTCATGGCGTCCGTCGCGCTCATCGTCCTGCTCGTGAACCCAACCCTGTACCGTCCGGGCATACGGTGCTACGCGCTCTACGTGTGCATGTTGGTCGCCCTGTTCGGCCTCATGGGCGCCTACGCCGCCGGGAGTGCCCGGCTTGTGCGGACGTACGTCCATCTACGTCTTCGTGCTCGTCGGCGCGGTGATTGCCTTTATAGTTGTGCTGCTTGTGTTCTTCTTCTTCATATTTAGCGATACCAACGAAGAGGACAAGTCCTCCAGGCAGTCAGGAACCGACAACACAACAAATGAGTCCTCTAGTCCAGGAGGCGGCGCGCGCAACACCAAAGAGAGTTCCAGGCAGAAGTACCTGATGCTGCTCGCTATCCTGGCCGCGAGCGTCACCTACCAGGCCGGCCTGGACCCGCCGGGCAGCGTGTGGCAGACCGAGCACGCCGAGGGGAACCCCGTGATGCACGACAAGCACCGGGGGCGGTACCACGCGTTCTTCTACAGCAACTCCACCTCCTTCGTGGCGTCCGTCGTCGTCATCGTCCTGCTGCTGCAGGAGTCTCTGCAGAACCACGGTTTGCTGCTCTACGCCATGAACACGGCGATCGTGCTGGACCTGCTCGGCCTCCTGGGGGCATACGCGGCCGGCAGCAGCAGGGACTGGGAGACGTCCGGGTATGTCATCGCGCTGGTCGCCGCCGTGCTTGCCTACATCGCGACCCACCTAGTGCTGTGGTTCTTGAGTAGGAAAGCCCAAGGCGGCAGTCGCGTAACTCATCAGCTGTCTCATCAGGATGGAGACAGTCACTGATGCATTACTTGTCTGTCTACTCTGCGATTTGGTGGATACGTGGATCCAGCAGTCTTGCCTTCTTTTTTTTTTTTTTGGTCCTCTTTCAAACAGCCCATTCATTACTTAGAAGTTAAGTAGATATTTCGCATCATACATCCTTAAAAATGGTTGTCTAAGGATGAAAAAATTTGTCTACGAATTTTGTAGTGTTCTAGTACACACAAGGTGTACTTGGGAGCTGAGTTGTTAACTGTAACACGCAAGGTCTATGAATCTATCGCAATTGGATCTTTACTGGGTTTTGTTTTGAGCGCCGGAAACTTAACCTTTGTATTACGTGAAATCCTTTTTCTGAGATATATGTTAGAAAACAATGCATTTTAGTGACTAATTTAAACTGATAAACAGAAGGAAGTACAAATTTGCAGATGGCAAATACATGTGTACTATAGGTTCTTAACAGATTACCAAACAAAAAGAATAATAATATGGTAATCTTGCATATATCAGATAACTCAGGAAGTAAAAAAATGACATTTCACTCACAACAGATACTGGGATCTGTAGGAGAGTTGCAGGAAGCAGTGAGCAGTCGCACGAGGCACTTTCCAAAAACCTAATTCGCCCCTTCCCATATAGGACTCGAGTGACGACGGTTTTAGAGACACTGCTCTTCTCACGCAGGTGCACGCCGACAAAGGAACAGGGAACTTGAAGCAGATAAGTGCAAGAACAGTGAGAAAAAAATGAGAGGGAGAGAGCAGAAGACTTTTCTTTTCTGGTCACCTCCTCTGTTAAGTATGAACCAGACACATTAAACATAATTTATTGTGTTGTAATATCTGCATTAGTGCACGTGTCATCAGTGCAAAAATCAGTTACATGTGTAAGTTAAAAAATTATGCAAGATGCAAAAGGAAGCTGCACCTACGCAAGAGTAAGCAGAAAGTTGTTTTGGACCAAGATGATGGCGAGCAAGGATGCCACAAAGGCAGTCGAGTTGTAGAAGAAGAACACGTTGTACTGCCTAGGATTCGTCGTTAAGAGAATCGGGTCGCCGGCCTTGTGTCGGTCCCCATCGTCCAGCCAAAAGCCACCCGACTGGTCAAGCCCCGCTTGGTACGTGACGGTCGCTGCAAGAGTGGCAAGCAGTAGAACAAGAGAGCGAGCCTCATCCAGCTGATTGACCTCCTCGCTAGTAATTTCAACAAAACAGAGTCAAATCACAAATTGGAAGAAAATCACAGGTGCTAATAATTTCTGCAAGAAGGAAAAGACAAATATGTGCTCATTACTTGCCATTATTCTACGTAGTAATGGAGAACCTGAAACAGGCGTTCATACACCCGGAGTAGGCTTTTTTGAAATATCTGATGATAGCCATTTGGAAGAGAATGCATGCAAGAACGGCACCAACCAGAGCGCTCACGTAGATATATAGTAGTGTCAATCTTCCTGGAGCTGCCGGCGGCGTACGCTCCCACGAGGCCAATTAGCGCGACGATGATGCACAGGAGCAGCTAATCTTCCGTGATGTGGCCGCGCAGCTTGCTGTCCAGGAGCAGAACAATGATGAGCAGGGAGGCTCCAAATGTGGTGGTATTGCAGATGAAGAACGCTGTGAGGCTACGGCTCTGAGGCTCCCGCAAGACCGCGTTGTAACGCCCCCGTTTCCGAGGGCGCGTACGGACACGGCATTCCACAACTATTCACGCATGAACAGTTAGGGAGTGTCGCGCAAGAGTATACCATTGCATGCTTACAACGAAAGACCAGCATATATTTGACATATGGATTAACATCCAGAGTTTAACAGCGGGGCGTGCAAGCCCAAAGTATAATTACATTACAAAAGCTCCAAGATCCGCTTGAGCGCGGCGAAGACCTACAGCCACGGATCCTCGTCGAAGAAGAGACCCTCAGGGGCTTCCTCAACGGGGAGACCTTCACCTTCGTCTTGATCTTCTAAAGAATTTATTTAGCAAGCCGTGAGCCAACAACCAGCTCAGCAAACCGCAAAGGAACCCTACTTTACTATATGCACGGATCAACAAAGGAATGGAGTATACTTGGTTTATTAACCTTGAGTGGATGCAGTTTTATTTGTAAACTCTTTTGTAAAACTTGCCAACAAAACTACTCCTTAATCAACAGGGGTTTTCATGAAGAGTTAATTATCCACCTAACCAGATTAAAATATTCAGAAAACTACTTAAGCTTTCGATGGAATCACCAAGTGGCACACTCCATTAACCGGAGCACGGCGATCCGAATACCATTCATTTGACTCTGCGAGTTTGCTCAACTTTACCCACGATCTCTTAACTCCCGCGACAGAGTTAAGAAAGCCAGGTCGTTTCACTGCTCAAATCTTTATATAGGCTCTACCCGGTAGAATTCACTCGGGTCTGGCACATGGAAACTCCCGTCCGCTTCGAGTGAACCCTACCGTTATTAGGTATCCGCAGCACGGCATACCTAATCCACTTCCACACCTCCAGACTTCTCAACGCCTGTAGAGTTTCAATCGAGTTGAGCAGCTACTAAACCAGTGTTGACAAGTCAACTCCTGTGGTTGAGCGATTGCTATGACAGTTGCTCAGCATAAGGGTCTCAGTCCTTATATTTTCACATGGCCCGCAACCTCTCCAGGTCCGCGACCACAACCTAGGGTAAGCGGTGGGCGAAGACCGACCCGCGGTTTCCCACAACGCTCTTACCCTTCCTTGCACACCGACACTCTCCGCCCTAGGATACGGTGTCCCATACCACCCCACCCTAGGGACGGGTTTTCAAGTCTAACGGCCCGCAGCCACAACCTTATCAGTAAAAGACTTTGCATGATAGTAATAACCTATAGTGATCTAGGTTAACAGATAATTATTTCTAGGGTTACAAGGCATGGCTACAAAGTGAATCGGGCATTTTCGGTGGTAGGACGTATCTATATCACATGTCATTCTAAACATTTTTATTTTATTTTAAACTAGCATTTCGCAACTAGTATAATGCAAATAATGTAATAACACAAGTAAACATCATAGGGTACAATATGATCAAAGGTTTGCGACTTGCCGTGAATTGGAATGATCTCGTGAGCTCGAGCGTCGGCGCTCGGATCCCGAGATTGCACTTGAGCTTCCGGGATCTCCGAAACTAGCGCAAACACATAAAATAAATAAGTCCTAGCTTGAGAATAATCAAGCAAGGGAAAATAATCTATAAAAAGAATTAAAAGGAATAAACTTGCATAAAATATCAAATGAAAGGGTTCTTTGAATTTTAGATTTTCTGGAGAAGAATTTTGAAATTGGAGTTCACCACTGGGTTCAGGATAATGAAAGGAGGAATGTGGTGAAATTTGGGAATTTTTGGGATTTTCTGTGATTTTCTAGGATTTATTTGGGTTTTCGGATTTTGGAAAAGAATAAACCACGAAAATCGGTGAACAAAGTCTTGGGCAGCCCATGGCTCTGATCTTGACCCAGACCGACGCCACGCAAGGCCAGGCAGCCTGCCCAAGCAAGCTGTAGCTCGCCCGGCCGATGGCCGACGCGTGGCGGTGGGCGGCTGCGATGGGGCGGGGCGGGCGGCTCGGATGGGTTGGTTTAAGTGAGATCGGCGGTGAGAACAGGCGGGCGGGCGCGGCGATGCACGGCGGATGGCGGCCGAGATCAAGGAGGCGAGGCGATGGGCGGAGGAGGAAGGCCACGTCGCGGGAGGAGTCGTCTTCCTCCTCCGCCGCTCTGATGCCCCTCCGGCGGGCTCTGGCGGCGGCGGCGATCGGGCGCTAGGGGCTCGCCCGGCGAGGAGGCATCTCGGGTAGGGTTCGCCATGGGGAACCCATTTTTGGGGCTTGGAGACGGGGAGAATCAACGGAGAAGGCAGGAGGGGAAAAGGGGTGTCTCGGGTGTTTGGTGGCGGAGAGGGTCACCGGCGGCGAGGGAGTTCAATCGGGGGCGACTACACCGACAGGGGACCCAGAGGCTCACATTGGCGGCGGCGGAGAGCACTGGGAGCTTGAGCTAGGCGGCCACAGGAGAGGTGCGGCACGGAGAGGAGCTTCGACGGCGGCGCTCCTCGGGCAAACACCTGGTCCGGGGCAAGCACCAAAGTGATTAGTAGAGGGTAGAGGTGCTTCTGGCAAAAGGAATCGAGAAGTGAGGGAGGAAAGGGGAGAAACAGCTCACGGGCGTCGCCGGCGCAGGGGAGAGCGGCGGCGGCGAGGGAGGCGATGCGGCTTCGATCGGCTACTCCGAGAGGTTCCGGGAGTGGTGGGGGGAGAATGGGAGGGGTGGTGAAGCTCAGGAAGCCAAGGGGAGAGCGGGAGCCGGAAGGGGGTTTTTATGCCCGGCGGAGGGGAGGGGAGCCGTGGGGGAGAAGCCTCGGGCGTGGAGGGAAGTCAACAGGAGGGGACGGGAGCTGGTGGAGTGTCTCCTCCGCGCAATGGGGTGGCGTCCGGCCTGCAGGGGAGTGAAGGCGAGGGGGTGCAGCGGTGGGAGGCGGGTGGCGGCATGGGAGGAGGCGCTCAGCGGGAGAAGGGAAAGAGGGGTGGCGGGGCCGAGGAGAGGAGGTGGTGGCGCGTGGCACGGGGTGTCGGCCGGACCGGGGCGGGGCGTGGTGTCCCGGGCGGGCGCAGAGGCAGTCGGACCATGAGCGCCAGACGCTACTGGGAGAAGGCGGGGAGGGAAAGGCGCCCGGAGAGAGGGGGAAGGCGGGCGTCCGAGGAGAAGGCGGAAAGAAAGGCGCCGGTGAGAGAGGATGGCGCCCGGCCGAAAGAGGAAAGCGGCGGCGGGGAGGGCTTTCCAAATTGGGAAAGTTTTCAAAAATTCACCAAAAATTCAGGAAAAATTCAGGAAAAATTTGGTTTGAAATTTTGGGGTCTTTCAACCTACCCCCCTTAAAAGAATCTCGACCCCGAGATTAACTTGGTCCAGGGAGTAAGTTGGGAAAATCCCGCTGCAAATCCGATTCTCGTTCCCAAGTGGCCTCGTCTGGCGTGTGATTCCTCCACTGCACTCTGCAAAATCTGACATTCTTGTTCCTGAGCTGCCTCTCTGATGTTTCAAGTATTTGTAGTGGTTCTTCAGCATACGTGTAGTCATCCTGCAATTCAATATCTGACAACGGCACTTCATCTGTTGGTTGTCGCAGACACTTTCGAAGCTGAGATACGTGGAACACATTGTGCATTCTTGACAAGTTGGGCGGAAGCTGCACTTGATAAGCTACTTCCCCAACTCTTCCGATAATTTGAAACGGTCCCACATATCTCGGAGCCAGCTTGCCTTTGACTTGAAACCTTTTGACGATCTTGAAAGGTGTGACTTTGATATACACGAAATCTCCGATTTCAAAACTTAAGTCTTTTCTGCGGTTATCTGCATAGCTCTTTTGTCGGTCTTGTGCCATTTTGAGCCTGTCTCTGACGATTCTAACATGTTCTTCTGCGTCTTGGACAATCTGAGGACCAATAAGTTGTCGCTCTCCTGTCTCTGTCCAATTCAGAGGGGTTCTACATTTTCTGCCATAAAGTGCTTCAAATGGGGCCATCTGAATGCTAGCTTGGTAGCTATTGTTGTAGGAGAATTGAGCGAATGGTAGGCAAGTATTCCATGCTGCTCCGTACACAATAGCGCAAGCTCTCAACATATCCTCTAAAATCTGATTTGTTCTTTCTGTCTGCCCATCTGTCTGCGGGTGATATGCTGAGCTGAAATTGAGATCGGTGCCCATTGCTTCATGCAATTTTTCCCAGAACTTGGATGTGAACTGGGCTCCTCTATCTGACACAATCTTCTTGGGTACTCCATGAAGTGTCACAACCGTGTCAAATCTGATTCGGCAAGTTTATCCTTCCCATAGGTTTGCTTGATCGGGAGGAAGTGAGCCACCTTGGTCAGTCTATCGACTATGACCCAGATAGCATCATATCCTTCACGAGTTTTGGGAGTCGATAATGAAGTCCATGCCGATACTATCCCATTTCCATTCGGGAATCGGTAAAGGCCGTATATGATCCGAGGGCTTCGGTGGTCAATTTTGATCCGTTGGCGGGCGTCACATTTGGCTACATATTACGCCACTTCTTTCTTCATCGGTTCCACCAATACTTCTTCTTCGGTCTTGATACATCTTTGTGCCTCCGGGGTGGATCGAGAATTGAGAAGAATGAGCTTCGGATAAGATCAATTCTCTCAACTCTTTCTTGTTAGGTATGCAATAGCGACCACGGAAAGTAAGGATTCCATGTTCGTCTATCGCATACTCTGATGAATCTTCTTCTTGGGCCTTCTTTTTCAGTTTTTGAATCTCTTCATCCTCATCTTGGGCTGCCTTAATCTGATCTGTCAGCAACGGCTGAAGTTCTAGTGCTGTCAGGCTGCCTTGTTCAGTGATCACCAAATTCAGTCGCAGTATATCCCTTTGCAACTCTGGCGGATATTCTGCGGTAGTTGGCTTGCCTTGTCGAACCTTTCGACTAAGGGCATCGGCAACCACATTGGCCTTGCCGGGATGATATTGAAGATCAACATCATAGTCTTTGATCAGTTCTAGCCATCTTCGTTGTCTCATATTCAAC
This sequence comes from Bonia amplexicaulis, assembly GCA_036346245.1. NCBI lineage: Eukaryota > Viridiplantae > Streptophyta > Magnoliopsida > Poales > Poaceae > Bonia > Bonia amplexicaulis. The sequence continues at coordinate 16,366,629 of CM070750.1, forward strand.
TCTGGTTGCGTGAAGAGGTACTTTAGACTCTTGTGATCTGAGAATATCTCACATCGATTTCCTAGCAGGTAGTGCCTCCAGATTTTGAGGGCATGCACCACAGCTGCTAGCTCTAAATCGTGTGTGGGATAATTTTCTTCGTGCGGCTTCAGCTGTCTTGAGGCATAAGCAACCACTTTTCTGTCTTGCATGAGTACACATCCCAAACCCTGTTTTGATGCATCACAATAGACTTGAAATTCTTTTTCTGGGTTTGGCAGAATCAGCACGGGTGTGGTTGTTAGCTTGGTCTTCAATAACTGAAAGTTCTCTTCGCAGGCATCTGTCCACAGGAAAGGCTTGTCTTTCTTCAGTAATTGAGTAAGTGGACGAGAAATTTTTGAGAATCCTTCTATGAATCAGCGATAATAGCCTGCCAATCCAAGGAAACTCCTCATTTCTGTTACTGTCTTGGGTTGTTGCCACTCCATAACTGCGGCAATCTTTTCCGGATCAACTTTGACACCATCTTCTGATATAATATGACCCAAGAAAGCGACTTCTTTTAGCGAAACGCATTTGTCAAACTTGGCGCATACAACCGATGCTCTCGATCGGTCAATGCCATGTGCAAATGCTCTTGGTGCTCTTCTTCACTTTTTGAATATATCAGAATATCATCGATAAAGACTATCACGAATCGGTCCAATTGGTCCATATGCAGATTCATAAGATTCATGAAATAAGCGGTGCATTGGTTAAACCAAAGGACACGACCGTGAACTCGTATAGTCCATATCGGGTGATGAATGCTGTCTTTTCTCGATCTTGCTCTCGGATCTTGAGTTGATGATAACCCGAGCGCAAGTCGATCTTGGAGAATACTTTGGCACCCTTGAGTTGATCAAACAAATCATCAATTCGGCGGTGGGTACTTGTTCTTGATGGTGTGACATTCAAACCTCTGTAATCTACACACATTCTTAATTCTCCATTCTTCTTCTTCACAAATAGAACTGGGGCCGACCAAGGCGAAACGCTTGGTCTTATGAATTCTTTCTCTTGCAATTCATCTAGCTGTTTCTTGAGTTCTTTTAGCTCGCTAGCTGACATCCGGTATTGATGCTTGGCGATTGGTTTTGTGCCTGGAACCAATTCTATAGCAAGCTCTACACACTGTCGAAGTGCACTGGCAATTCCTCCGAAACACATCCGGATAGTCTTGTACTACGGCACTTGCTCGTGGGTGTTGCCAACATGTTGATCATGCGTTTTCTTGCACTTTTCGGTACTTCTCGATCATTTTTATCATTACTTTCGATCCTCGGGATTGACCAAAGATCTTGTCTTGTCCTCACAGTCTACCTTGCCTTTGTTCTTAGCTAGCCAGTTCATGCCCAAAATGGCATCTAATCCTGACATATCTAATTGCAGCAAATCTGCCTTAAATTCTACCCCTTGGATGTTTATCTTGAGTCCGGCACCCACCGTGGGACTCCATTCTAACCCTGGGGTTTCAACCACATAAGGTCTTGGCAAAGAAAGCGAGGGTGGCGATTTTTCAGGACAAAACTCTTGAGATAAATGAATGTGTTGCTCGAGGTCAAATAAAATCAATGCGGTATGGAGTTGATTGGGAACACATAAGCAATAATATCGGCGGCTCGGTGCATCTTCTAACGACACGTGATTCACCCTTGCATAAAATGTAGGCCTGGCACGGCCTCTGCCTCTGCCTGCAGAGGTGAAATTCGCCGTTCCCGCAGGTGATTGCGGTCCGGCTGCCTTGATCTGCAAGTATCCTCCTTTGGGGGTGCTGGGGCCTGCTTGTGATTTTGACTCCTGCTGCTGTTGATTCTGTACTTGAAGCTTTGCAGCATCGGAGGGCAAGTTCTTTTTGGGACACTGATCTCTGTAGTGCCCTATTTCGCCACAGTGGAAGCAAGCATTGGATCTGCGAGACACCGCTATAGGTGGTTTCCTCCACAAGTGGGGCATCCGATTGCCAAAGGTGAAGGGAGTTGTATTCTTTGGGACCTGTCTCTGGTGACTCTTGACATCACATCCGCCGAGGAGGTTGGGATCGAAAAGACGAGCGACCCCATAGTCTTGCTTGGCGGCTCGGTGGGAGGAGGACTGTGATTTGTGCGTTGCTTTACGCTTTCTGTAATCCTCCATCTCACTACGGGCTTCTTCTGAGGTGATGAGGCTATCCACCATGTCATTCAGGTCTTGGAATTTGATAGTGAAATGTGGAATTTCGGGGGCATTGCGATCCGACCACAGAATCGCTCATTTCTTCTCTTCTTTATCCACATCTTCTCGGGCGAATCGGGAAAGATGGTTGAACTGGTGTAGGTATTCCATAATTGTGCGACCTCCTTGCTTGAGTGCCAAAAATTCTCGGCGCCGCCTCCATAATGCCATCAGGAATATGGGCTTTGCGGAAAGCCTTGGAGAATTCTTCCCAATCACTCTCTCGGTCTCTGGGGTACGCTGGTAGTTGATCCACCACGTTGCGCAAAGACACCACCTGGCTGGTGGGATGCATAAAGCACCTTCTCTTTGTCGTCGCACTGTACGGTCTGAAGCTTTCTCTCCACATCCACCAACCAGTCCTCAGCCACTAGGGGATCAGCCGAGGTGGTAAAGGTCGTGAGACGGGTTTCGAAGTCGCCCATCGGGAGGGCGGTGCACCATCCCGAGGGACATTGCCTCCACCCTGGAAGCCTGGAGATCTAGCTGCTATCTGCTCAAGCATACGGGCTTCTTGATCAAGCACTTTCATGAGGATGTTCATTCTCCTTCTTTGGCGGTTTTGCTCTAACATTGTTATTATGCTGGCTAGCGTCGCTTGATCTGTGGCAGGTGCACCACCTTGCTAGTGCATCCGTCTGCCGTGTCGGATCCATCGCCAATTGGGAAGCGGGAATTAGCTTTGCAGCGATCTTGGCAACCAAGAGTAGATAAGTAAGATTTCGAATTTTTCAAGGTAAGTATAGGACGAAAAAGGTAAGAACAAGAGCGAAGGGGACAGGAGAAAGCTTTGAACACGAGGTAAATCTTGATAGTTAAGCAAACAACATAAAGATTAATGAACATAATTTTACAACATGCGGTGGTATCTGAGACCACTTAGGGTTCATGGTTACACTTGCATTACAATACAAAAGTACTGCTACTAAAACAAAAGGTCGGGCTACGCTAGCGGTCAGCGTCTACTCCTCCATATCCTCAGGCGCTGGGAGGGCCAAGCGGGGCTGCGGGGCGGAACCGAGCGCATGCTGCGCCGTGATCATCCGGCGCTGGGCCTAGGCGCTTGAAGCACGGGAGGAATGGACGCTGGCGACTCTGCACTATCTGAGACCTCTGCGCCTCCACAGGCCTCAAAGCGAAGAAGGGACTCCGGGCGCCGAACCTCCTCACAGGCGTCCCAAAGCCGCCTCAGTAGAACTCGGCCTCTCCGGCGATCCGTCGTGGCGGACGACCTGCAGCGTCATAAGGGTGGCGATGCCCGAGCGGGATCGTCATCCTCACCAAACCTTGGGACTAAAAAGTCCCCAAAGTGCGGACGCGGCACCAGGTCAAAGGGTGTCTCTGCTAGCTCCTGGTGATAGTAGTCTCTGAGGTAGAGTGCGGCCTTCGAGCCACATCTGAGCAGCATCCTCGCGCTCACTCGGAGGCGGTGAACCTCCGCTTCTGTCAGGCGGACGAGTAACGGATCAAGAACCACCCAAGCCTCGTACTCGTAGAAGCGGTCTGGCGGCTGCCCCCTGACATGGAACACTGGGCTGTGGTTGCCTCTCGCTCAAGATGCTTCGCATCTCCCACACCTTGCGGGCCCAACCGTCCATACGGTCGGGGCGGGAAAAGATGTGGTGCACCATCTGCCGGAAACGGAAATTTTGAAGTTAGACAAGTGAAGCAGTAAACATTTGCATAAATCAAAACTTAAGCAGAAGTAAACTAAGACAGATAAGGTAGCAACAAGAGAGGTAAAGACAGCAGTAGTACTTATATTTTTCATAAACCCTTTTTATGTCTTTAAATTAGGTTTTGCGATAAAATCGCTTCCTAGGCTGCCTTAGGTCTTATCCTACGGTCAAAGAGCCTGCTCTGATACCACTTCTTGTAACGCCCGTTTAGAGGGGCGTCTGGACCTGACATTCCACAACTATTCACGCATGAGCAGTTAGGGAGTGTCGCGCAAAATATACCATTGCATGCTTACAACGAAGACCGGCATATATTTGACATATGGATTAACATCCAGAGTTTAACAGCGGGGCGTGCAAGCCCAAAGTATAATTACATTACAAAAGCTCCAAGATCCGCTTGAGCGGCGAAGACCTCGACCACGGATCCTCGTCGAAGAAGAGACCCTCGGGGCTTCCTCAGCGGGGAGACCTTCACCTTCGTCTTGATCTTCTAAAGAATTGATTTAGCAAGCCGTGAGCCAACAACCAGCTCAGCAAACCGCAAAGGAACCCTACTTTACTATATGCACGGATCAACAAAGGAATGGAGTATACTTGGTTTATTAACCTTGAGTGGATGCAGTTTTATTTGTAAACTCTTTTGTAAAACTTGCCAACAAAACTACTCCTTAATCAACAGGGGTTTTCATGAAGAGTTAATTATCCACCTAACCAGATTAAAATATTCAGAAAACTACTTAAGCTTTGCTGATGGAATCACCCAAGTGGCACGACTCCATTAGCAAGGGAGCACGGCGTATCCGAATACCATTCATTTGACTCTGCGAGTTTGCTCAACTTTACCACACGATCTCTTAACTCCATGACGAGTTAAGAAAGCCGGTCGTTCCTTTGCTCAAATCTTTATATAGGCTCTACCGGTAGAATTCACTCGGGTGCGGCACATGGAAACTCCGTCCGCCGAGTGAACCCTACCGTTATTAGGTATCCGCGACGGCATACCTAATCCACTTCCACACCTCCGGACTTCTCAGCGCTGTAGAGTTTCAATCGAGTTGAGCGACTACTAAACCCGGTGTTGACAAGTCAACTCACGTGGTTGGCGATTGCTATGACAGTTGCTCGGCATAAGGGTCTCGATCCTTATATTTTCACATGGCCGCAACCTCTCCGGTCCGCGACCACAACCTAGGGTAAGCGGTGGGCGAAGACCGACCAGCGGTTTCCCACAACGCTCTTACCCTTCCTTGCACACCGACACTCTCCGCCCTAGGATACGGTGTCCCATACCACCCCACCCTAGGGACGGGTTTTCAAGTCTAACGACCCATGACCACAACCTTATCAAGTAAAGACTTTGCATGATAGTAATAACCTATAGTGATCTAGGTTAACAGATAATTATTTCTAGGGTTACAAGGCATGGCTACAAAGTGAATCGGGCATTTTCGGTGGTAGGGCGTATCTATATCACATGTCATTCTAAACATTTTATTTTATTTTAAACTAGCATTTCGCAACTAGTATAATGCAAATAATGTAATAACACAAGTAAACATCATAGGGTACAATATGATCAAAGTTTGCGACTTGTCGTGAATTGGAATGATCTCGTGAGCTCGAGCGTCGGCAACTCGGATCACGAGATTGCACTTGAGCTTAGGGATCTCGAAACTAGCGCAAACACATAAAATAAATAAGTCCTAGCTTGAGAATAATCAAGCAAGGAAAATAATCTATAAAAAGAATTAAAAGGAATAAACTTGCATAAAATATCAAATGAAAGGGTTCTTTGAATTTTAGATTTTGCTGGAGAAGAATTTTGAAATTGGAGTTCACCACTGGGTTCGGGATAATGAAAGGAGCAATGTGGTGAAATTTGGGAATTTTGGGATTTTCTGTGATTTTCTAGGATTTATTTGGGTTTTGGATTTTGGAAAAGAATAAACCACGGAAAATCGGTGAGCAGTCTTGGGCCACCCATGGCTACTGATCATGCCCAAGACCTTGACATGCGCGGGCAGCCTGGCCAGCAATAGCCTGTAGCGCCCGCCCGATGGCCGGCGGCGTGGCGGTGGCGGCTGCGATGGGGCGGGGCGGGCGGCTCGGATGGGTTGGTTTAAGTGAGATCGGGCGGTGAGAACAGAGCGGGCGGGCGGCGATGCGGCGCGGATGGCGGCGAGATCAAAGGAGGGCGGCGATGGGCGGAGGAGGAAGGCCACGTCGGGGGGAGTCGTCTTCCTCCTCCGGCGCTTCTGATGCCCTCCGGCGAGGGCTCGGCGGCGCAGCGATCAGGCGCTAGGGGCTCGCCGGGCGAGGAGGGCATCTCCGGGTAGGGTTCGCCATGGGAACCCATTTTGGGGCTTGAGGCGGGAGAATCAGCGGAGAAGGCGGGAGGGAAAAGGGTGTCTCGGGTGTTTGGTGGCGGAGAGGGTCACCGTGGCGAGGAGTTCAATCGGGGCGACTACAAGCGAGGGGGACCCAGAGGCTCACATTGGCGGCGGAGAGCAGCGGGAGCTTCGGAGGCGGCCACGGAGAGGTGCGGCAGTGGGAGAGGAGCTTCGGCGGCGCTCCTCGGGCAAACACAGTGGGGGCAAGCACCAAAGTGATTAGTAGAGGTAGAGGTGCTTGGCAAAAGGAATCGAGAAGTGAGGGAGGAAAGGGAGAAAGCAGCTCACAGGCGTCGCAGGGAGGCGGCGGCGGCGAGGGAGGCGATGCGGCTTGATCGGCTACTCGAGAGGTTCCGGGAGTGGTGGGGAGAATGGGAGGGTGGTGGCTCGAAAGCCAAGGGAGGCGGGAGGCGGAAGGGGTTTTATGCCCGGCGGAGGAGGAGCCGTGGGGAGAAGCCTCGGGCGTGGAGGAAGTCAGGAGGGGCGGGGCTGGTGGAGTGTCTCCTCAGCGCAATGGGGTGGCGTCCGGCTGCAGGGAGTGAAGGCGAGGGGGTGCAGCGGTGGGAGGCGGGTGGCGGCATGGGCGAGGCGCTCCGCGGGAGAAGGGGAAAGAGGGGCTGGCAGGCGGGGCGAGGAGAGGAGGTGGTGGCGCGTGGCACGGGGTGTCGGCCGGACCGGGCGGCAGGGGCGCGAGGTGTCCGGGGCGGTATGCCAGCGGTCGGACATGGCGCCAGCCGCTACAGGGAGAAGGCGGGAGGGGAAGGCGCCGTCGCGCGAGAGAGAGGGGAAGGGCGGGCGTCCAGTGCGAGGAGAAGGCGGAAAAGAAAGGCGCCAGAGAGAGGATGGCGCCGGAAGAAAGAGGAAAGCGGCGGGGAGGGCTTTCAAATTGGGAAAGTTTTCAAAATTCACCAAAATTCAGGAAAAATTCAGGAAAAATTTGGTTTGAAATTTTGGGGTCTTTCACGCGTCACCCGCATGGTGGCGTCACAGGTGCTATCCGAGCCGTGCGGTGTGTTCAGCCCACCACGTATGTGATGCTCGTCAAGAACATCGCGAGAAGCATCGGGACCTTGCGGTGCCATTCCATTTCTTGAGCTCATGATCGTTGTTCTTCTCTTGGTTATTCTCGCCGTCAAGGTTCGTATGCGGCATTGGCAGCGAGGCCGGCACCATCCGAACCAAGAGGTAGGTGAAAACAGCTGACCACTAGCATTTGTTGGATTCAGCCCGGATCGCGACAATCACATGCAAGAACAAAGTGTCGGATGATGAAGCAAGAAAAGTTTTGAGAAAGCAGCTCGGATTCGAGTTGAGCAGTTAACTCTTTTGGGGCAATTTTCTCGGGGTTTCTGTTAACACAACAAAGCTAAAGCATGACGTATAAGAGGCTAACAACCTTGGAACATGCTAACTCACGATCCGCAATTACAGGATCAAACCAATCGTGCGAAATCACGGTTGCAAAAAAAAGTAAAGCGAAATATTCGGAGATGCGATACCGCTATCGAGAAACGGAAGAACCATTGAAAGTCGATTGCCGACCGTTGTCTTCCCGCTGAACCGGACTTTCTTCTTTAGATACTCCAGCCTGTGGTTATTATCTTACATTCTCCCCTTAATCACAGGATGGACTCGGGTCTTGTACTCCCATTAAGCGGCGATAGCGCCCAATTTCACTCCTATCAGAGGCTTCGTCAAGCAAGTCAAGACGTTGATCTCCTAAACTGACAAACTCTACCAGAATATGTTTCCTCTCTACGCATTCTCTTATGAAATGGTACTTTGCATCTATGAGCTTGCTGCGGCCGTGGAAAACTAGATTCTTCATAAGAGCTATCGCGGATCTGTTGTCAACAAATAAGGTCACTGGCTTCATTTCTGCTCCTGTCAACTCGCTGACAACGCTTCTCAACCAAAGAGCCTGACAACGCTGCAGCCACTGTCTTCTGCTTTTGGGAATTCCAGGTCACCAGATTCTCATTCAGATAAAAAGCCATCCCGCTGGTACTTCTTCCATCGAGATCACCAGACAGGTCACTATCTGAATAGCCATACATCCTTTCTTCTGAGTTTCCCTTCACATAGGAAATCCCAAATTGGATTGTCCCCTTGAGGTATCTGAGTATCTACTTTACAGCCTTGTGATGTAGAGCAGTAGGTCTCTCCATGTACCTGCTGGCCACTCCAATTGCATACGAAAGGTCCGACCGGGTATGCAGTAGATACCTGAGACACCCAATCACACGTCTGTATTCCTTGGCATCGATTGGAGTTCCCTCAGAATCTTTGTGCAGTCTGGTTTTGGGTTCCATTGGGAACTTTGTTGCATTATAGTTTTCCATTGCAAATTGATGCAGAATTTTCTTGGCATAAACAGTCTGCTTAAGTAAAAACTTACCCCCTTGCTGTTCCACTTCTATTCCCAAGTAGTAAGAGAGTAAACCCAAGTCACTCATTTCAAACTCTGCCATCATCTGCTTCTTGAACCTCAGAACTTCTGCAGTGCTGCCTCCGGTTACAATCAGGTCGTCCACATACACACCAATGATGACTTTGGTTGTTCCAAACCCCTTGGTGTATACGGCATGTTCTTGAGTGCATCTCTTGAAACCAAGCTTTCTCAAGCTTCTGTCCAGATGAGTATACCAAGCTCGAGGTGCCTGACGCAAGCCATACAAAGCTTTTGTCAACTTATATACCTTGTGTGGCTGATCTTTCACTTCGAATCCTTCTGGTTGAGAGACATAGACCTCCTCTTCCAATTCTCCATTGAGAAATGCAGACTTTACATCCAAATGATGTACTTCCCAAGTCTGGTTTGCAGCATGAGCCAGGATTAACCGAATTGTATCCAACCTGGCAACCGGAGCAAAAACCTCTTCAAAATCAATTCCATGTTTTTGCACATATCCCTTAGCGACTAACCTCGCCTTATGTTTGACAACCTGTCCATTTGAATCCTTTTTAAACTTGAACACCCATTTTAAACCAATGGGCTTGTGACCTGCAGGCAGTTTTGTCAGTGTCCAAGTTTTGTTCTTTTCAATTGACTCGAGCTCCTTCACCATTGCTTCAAACCAGCAGTACTCAGTTGCTGCTTCCTGGAAGTTTGAGGGTTCTTCAGACAAGGATAACATCAGCTCCCCCTCTTTGTCTTCATCAGAAACAGTCACTACCTCTGAATTTGCATAAATATCTGCTAATGACCGAAAACGCACCATTCCGTCAGATGTTTCAGGAGTTGACACTTCCTGAGTTGAGCTGCTTGTGTCTGCACTCATTGGAGGTGTAGAAGGACTCGGCATATCGACTACAAAATGCTCATCTTCTGACTCAGCTCCTACTTCAGTGGGTGAAGAGTTTTCTTGAGCTTCTCCTGTGTCAAGCAAGAATCCTTCTCCCGAGCTGGCTCCAGTTCCTGTTGTAGATGACTAATGGCTTGAATAGAGAGAGTCAAGAATTACCAGTTGTTCTTCTTCTCCTCCCCTTTCTGCATTCCACTTCCACTCAAGGTTCTCCTGAAACATAACATCCCTGTTGACATGCAGTTTTCCTCTTTGGGGATCAAACAGACGGTGTGCTTTGCACTTCTCCTCTAAACCCAAATACACCATTGGTGTGCTTCTGTCTCCTAGCCTTTTGAGATGTGGAGTGGTGTTCTTGGCATAAGCTGTGCATCCAAATACTCTTACATGTGCGAGGTGAGGTTTCCTTCCTTCCCATTTCTCAAATGGTGTACACTCACCCAGTATTTTGGTTGGCAGTTGGTTCAGCAGATAGACAGCATGTCTGACAGCCTCCCCCATAATTTTTCCGGTACTCACATGCTTTTGAGCAATGCTCTAGCCATAACCATCACAGTGCGATTACAGCGTCCAGCAACTCCATTTTGCTGTGGCGTGTAGGGGGCAGTTAGGTGTCTTTCAATTCCAGCTTCTTCACAAAACCGAGTGAATTCTGCCGATAAAAATTCTCCTCCACGGTCCGTCCTGAGAATCTTGATTTTATGATCAGTTTGGTTCTTAGTCACCATTTTGAATTTTTTGAATGCTTGGAAGGCTTCACTCTTGGCAGACAATGCATACACCCACATCCACCTTGTATGATCATCAATGATCAGGAGAAAGTACTTATTGCCAGCAAGAGTGCAGGGAGTAATTGGGCCGAAATGTCTGCATGAAGAAGCTCCAATGGTCATCTACTCACTCAAGTTTGTCGCTTTGGAAATGGCGATCGGTTTGTTTGGCAATTACACAAGCTTCACGAGTTTGTTTGGATGGGACAACTTTGGGACACCGACCACCGACTTCTTCTCACCTAGTAGTCTCGGATCATGAAAGTTTACATGACCAAGCCTTGCATGCCAAAGACACATTTGGATCATCAATACTTGTCCACGCAGACATCTTGCCTTTTCATTTTCGGTCGATCTTGTACAACCGATTTTTCGCTCTCTTCACCTGCATCAAGAACTTTCGGTCTCTACATATACTGCATGATTTCTCCTGCCATATGCACTTCATTTCCCTCTTCTGTCAACTGACCGACAATGATGATATTACTGCATAGTTTAGGGATGTAATATACCTCTTGAAGCAGCTTTTGATCTCCATTTTTGCAGGTAAAGGCGATCGACCCTTTTCCCATGATTTGGACGGTGGAACCGTCGCCAAATCTCACTCTCCCTGTGATCTTCACATCCAGCTCCTGGAACTTCTCCCGACAACCAGTCATATGATTACTGGCGCCATTGTCCAGGTACCAAATGTCTTTAGTTTCTTCATGTTTGTCACCGCAATACATTTCTGGTTTCAGTCTCTCTTTATTGAGCAAAACAGTTACTTGTTTGTCTTGCTCATTGGGTGCCTCCTCCTGAGACACGGCCAACATGAGTGCTGGCTCTTCCTCGATAGTACAGAGATTAGCTTCACCCTCTTGCTTCTTGCTTCTGCACTCAGATGCAAATTGTCCCATATTGCCGCAGTTGTAACACTTGACTGAACCTTTGTCACGTGTTCCCTGGCCTCCACCACCGGTGCTTCCTGTCCTCTCTTGATTTGAAGCCCATCGGCCGTGTCTCCCTCTGCCACGGCCCCGTCCCCACCATTTGGAACGGTCTAGGCTATTAGACCAGTACCCTTTGGTTCCGGATGACGAACTGCCACCAATTTCCTTCTGCCGCGCCTGCCATTCGGCATGCATCAGCAGCAGCAGACCATCAGTGCTTGTGGCGCTGCTCTATAATCTCGTTGATCTTTCTTCATAAGCCTTCAGCCTTCCGATTGCCTCCTCAAAGGGCATCGTCGCCAGGTCGTAGAATTTTTCAATTCTAGCCACGACATTGATGAATTTCTCATGGACAGAATCAAGAAATTTTTTGACAAGAGTTGCATCTTCAAGTGCAGTCCCAAAAAGAATGTATTTACTGGAGATTGCACTGAGCTTACCGGCGAATTTGTCGATAGTCTCTGTCTCCTTCATCCGAAGTGCATCAAGTTCACTCTTCAGCGTCTGTAGGCGCGCTTGCTTCACTCTTTCTGCTCCCAAGTATCTCAACTTGAGTGCGCCCCAAATCTCTTTGGATGTCTTCTTTTTTGCAATCTGCCGCAAGACATCTTCGGGGACACTTTGCAGAATATACGCCCGCGCCATCTTGTCCTTTCTTGCGTTCACCTGTGCTCCTTCTGTAGGCTCCACTGATTCACATACTCCCTGAGCATCGAGAATGGCCTCCATTCTAATTGCCCACACCAGGTAATTAGTCGGAGTTAGCATCGGCAGATGAAACGGCATCGCACCACTCCCCCTTTCTGCCTGCTGTGGATGAGCGCCATCTTCAGTTTGAAGCAGTGATTATAACCCTGGTGCTCTGATACCAAATGTTAGATTCAGCCCAGATCGCAGCAATCACATGCAAGAACAAAGTGTCGGATGATGAATAGTAAAAGTTTTGAGAAAACAGGCTCAGATTCATAGTTGAACAGCTAACTCTTTTGGGGCAATTTTCTCGGGGTTTTCTGTTAACACAACAAAGCTAAAGCATGCCGTATAAGAGGCTAACAACCTAGGAACGTGCTAACTCACGATCCATAATTACAGGATGAAACCAACCGGGCGAAATCATAGTTGCAAAGAAAACAGAAAAGAAAACAGAAATATTCGGAGATGCGGAAGTACCGCTATCCGAGAAACGAAAGAACCGAGAAACGGAAGAACCGCTGAAAGCTGATTGCCGACCGTTGTCTTCCCACCTGAACCGGACTTTCTTCTTCAGATACTCCAGCCCAGGGTTATTATCTTATAGCAGCTACAAATAGATGGCTGTAAGTGCATCACGCCAAGTCCCCGCAGCGTTGGCTCCCATTAGGCTAAGCAGATCCAACACCATGACCAAACGCAGACTGTGCAGTAGCACCACGATTTTTTTTGTTCTTCAACTCGTGTGGACGGCGAGGAGGAGGACAAGGACAACGACAATCAGTGACGAAGCAAATGCGGTGGCGTAGCAGTAGAAGAACACCGCATACCAGAGGTGGTGGGTGTCCCAGTTGATGGGGTAACTAGTAAGGTGGCCGGCGTCGGTGTCCTGCCAGACTCCCCCCGGAGGGTTGAACCCCACGGAGAATGTCATTGTTGGAATTCTTACGACTTCCCAGGATCTTTACGACCTCTCACGCTCGCTTACGACCGCTTCCGACCGCCTCTCCCTACCGTTCAACCTCTCTGTCGCTCCTTCGATCACTTCGATCGCTTCGTCTTCGTGGTCAGAAACCTTCTCTTGAGGTTTCAACCACTGTTCTCTGCCGCTGTGCTGCTCTTCCTTCGACTGCGCTCGAATTACCGTGATCGCAACTCTCTACGATCACACAGTGATGCTAGCGATCACACAGTGATGCTGGCGATCACTATTCAGCGTGGTCAAAACTCCCTTTCGACCACGTTCACTTCCTTACAACGTGGTCGGAGTCCCTTCCGACCACGTTTAAGTCTTTACGGCGCAGTCGCAGCCTCTTCCGACCACTTACACCGTGGTCGAAAGCACCTTCGAGTTCTTACAACATGGTCGAAGCCTTCACAACGTGGTCGAACGCCCTTATGACCACGTTCAATCTTCTTCATTGTGGTTGAACGCCCTTACGACCACGTTGAAACTTCTTTGATGCGGTCGTACGTCTTCCGATCACCCTCAAACTTTCTCCACCATGGTCGTATCACCTCCCGACCACGTCTTCTTCAGGTTTGCCATGGTTAAACGCCTTCCGACCACGCCTGTCGATACTTTGCCATGGTCGAAGCCCCTTCCGACCACGTTTGCCGTGGTCGTTAGATGGTTTCGATCACGTCTGCGAGATCACACAATGAAACCGATACTCAAGGATTTTGCCTTTCTCTTCTTTATTTCTCACATTTATTAGATTACATGACTCCACCTCTTTTTATACCCAGCTCTACGACTTGCGCACGGGTTCGACTACGAAATACAACTCCGACTCTGACTCCGGTCCGATTACTACTAAATTTTGACTTCGATTACTACTGACTTTTGACTTCGATTACAATTGTCTTTCCGGTCTGACTTTCGATCACGACCGGACTTTGAACATAGCTTCTAATCAAGATTATTTCCAACATTCTCTCACTAATCTTGTTTAGGTACTTCAATTATGCTAACTTTCCTTCTCATCTCTGTAAACTTTATTCACCCGAGCGGCTTAAATGCGTATGTCCGCATACATTCCTCTGCATCGATGTACTCGATCGCGATTCTTCCTTCTTCGACACAGTCTCTAATAAAGTGATATATGGTGTCTATATGTTTGCTTCTGTCATGAAGAACCTGATTTTTGCTTAGCGAAATAGCAGATTTGTTGTCCACCTTGAGTACGACTTTCAAAACTGCTTCGCACGACAATTCGCTCAAAAGGAGAGCCAGCCAGACTCCCTGGCATGATGCAGCACTTGCTGCTATGTACTCTGCTTCACATGATGACAAAGCCACCACTTTTTGCTTCTGAGATTGCCAACTAACCAGACTTTCTCCCAGCATAAACATCACCCTTGTTGTGATTTTACGATCATCGATGTCTCCCGCCATGTCACTGTCACTATAGCCGATTAGCTGCAATTTTATTTGCCTCCTCTCTTGTACTGGATGCCAAGGCACACAGTGCCTTTTACATGCCTCAGAATATGTTTCACAACGTTCATATGTTCCTGAGTTAGTTTTTCCATGAAATGACTTACGCACCCGACTGCAAACGAAATGTCTGGATGGGTGTGTACCGATCACCGCAGTTCTCGATAATATACATCGATGCGTAGCATCGACTGGAGATCCTGGGCATGTCTGCTTAGCTTCAAATGATTCTCCATTGGGACTTGACATGAATTGTAGTCTTCCATGCCACACTTCTTGAGTATCTTTTGAGCATAAGCCGACTGACATAGTGTAATACCATTGGCGGTCAGTTTTACCTCAATGCCTATGTAGTAACTTAGGAGCCCTAAGTCTGTCATTTTGAATAGTTTCATCATCTATTCTTTAAACTTCAAAATCTCTTTTGATTTGTTCCTGTGATGATCAAGTCATCCACGTAAACCCCCACAATCAGCCTTGTTTCCACACCCCCTCTTGTATACACGACATGTTCAGATTTGCTTCTCCTGAAGCCGAGTGATATCAGACTTTTATCAATCTTCGTATTCCAAGCTCGTGGAGCATGTTTGAGTCCGTATAGGGCTTTGTTTAGCTTCAACACCTTCTCAGCTTGTCTCTTGGACGGGAAGCCTGGTGGTTGAGCTACATATACTTCCTCCTCAATGTCTCCATTCAAGAAAGCCATCTTCATGTCCATGTGGTGTATTTCCGATCCACCATTTGCTGCCAAAGCAAGGAGAACACAAATTGTTTCCATGCGAGCCACCGGCGCAATTACTTCCTCATAGTCTACACCATGTTTCTGAACGTACCCTTTAGCCACAAGTCGTGCTTTGTGTTTTATGACCTCTCCCTGAGAACTTCTCTTTACTTTGTAAACCCACTTCAACCCAATGGCTCTATGAGATTTTGGTAGATCAGTGAGTTTCCATGTGTCATTGTCTTCAATCGACTTCAATTCTTCTTGCATAGCCGCCCTCCAACATTCAACTGCTTTTGCTTCTTCAAAGCTCTCAGGTTCTTCAGCCGTGGTGTAAAGCAATAGTTCCTCAGATTGCATCGGCTATGTTTGTGCATAAATCTCGCTAATGCTTCTCATCTTCTGTATTCTACTGTTTGAATCTTCCTCATCGGAGTCTTCTATTTCAGGTGACGCTTTGTGACTATCAGCACTCGATAGACCTGTGCTCTGAGATGTGGTCGGAGCTTCATCTTCCCAGCCTACGTGGTCGCCACCGACTTCATCAAAGTCACCCAATTCTGCACATCTCTCTCCATGTCTTGATGTTCTTCCCACTCCCAGTACTTGTCTTCTTGAAAGACAACGTCTCTACTCACGTGTATCTTCTTTTCAACCATATCGTAGCACATGTACGCCTTGGGTCCTGGCTCAGAACCGATATAGATCATCCTCCTGCTCCGGTCATCCAGCTTCTTCAGATAAGAGGTCGGTTTCACATGTGCTAAGCAGCCGAACACTCTTAGATACATAACATCCAGTTTTCTTCCAGACCACAGCTCATGTGGAGTAACTCCATCGAGTGATCTCGTGGTGGCGTGGTTTAGAAGATATACCGCGTGCCTCACTACTTCTGCCCAAAACTTCCCAGGTAGGAATCTGCTTTTCAGTAGACTTCGAGCTGTAGCCATTATAGTTCTGTTGCTTCTCTCTACGACTCCATTTTGTTGAGGTGAGTAAGGAGCTGTAAAAAATCTTACAATACCTTTCTTCTCACAGATCGAGTCGAATTCTTTTGAGAGGAACTCTCCTCCTCGATCTGATCTGACGACCTTCACCCTGTGATAGACTTCATTTTCAGCGAGTGCAATGAACTTCAAAAAACTGAATTTTGCCTCATCTTTGCTCTTTAGCATGTACACCCACATGGCTCTGGAGTAATCATCAACAATCAACATGAAGTATTGATTACCCGCATTAGTTTGCAGTGTGATTGGTCCACATAGATCGACATGTACTTGCTCCAATGGGTGTGATGCTCTATATATATTGTGCCTGGGACGGAAAACTACTGTGAGTTTATTTTGCCACCAGACAGCCTTCGCAGACTTGCTCCGGGTGATCGATCTTTGGTAGTCCGGCCAACATCTCCTTCTCTGCCATGGCTTTGAGGCTTTGGAAGTTCTTATGACAGAATCTTGCATGCCATAACCAAGCCAAGTCAGCTGTTGAACTTTTCAAGCACTTGGGTTTGGCGACTTCAATTTAGATCTTGTACAGGCGGTTCGGTGTCCTCTGTACTCTCATTAGCAACAGTTCACTATCGTCAAATACCATCAGGTAGTTACTTTTAGCTCAATTCGATTGCCCTCTCCAGGTAGTTGTCTCAGGCTTATGATGTTACTACGCATGCTCGATATGTAGTATACATCCGACAATAATTTCTGTCCTCCATCTTTGCACTTAATAAGAATTGATCATGTCCCTTTGATCTGAACCGTCGAGCCATTTGCACATTACCAAGCACATTCTTGTTCAACTCATGAAACATCGAGTATGTGCCTGTCATATGGTTGCTATCTCTGTTGTCGAGATACCAGTCTTCAGACTGCTCCTGTGTCTCCTCTTCCTTCTCCATCAGACTTGGAAAGACTCTCCCTTCATTCAGCAGTACCATTATCGGTACATCTTCAATGCAGAGCGACAATAGCAACGTCGGTTCTTTGTGTTCAGAGGTTTGAGCAAGGTTGGCTTCCTCCACTTTCTTCTTGCTCCTGCAATTTGTTGCATAATGTCCAAACTTTTTGCAGTTATGGCATTGGATATGGCTTCGACATTCGGCAGTGTAATGGCCGAATTTTTCACACTCGTAGCATTGGACATTCGATTTGTCTTGTTGGTTGTCACCGCCTCCACGACCAGCTCTTTCTCCGTGGCCTCCTCTTCCCGCTCTTCCGGACTAGAAGCCATGGCCTCTCTGGGTATAACCTCATCCTTGTCCTCGACCATGGGACGCACCGCGGCCAGTAGATGATCCACGACCACGACCGCCCTGAATGACGAGTCTACCCCTCGGTTCTTTGTGTCTTCTCTCACGAACAATACTTGTTCTTCATTGTTAGAGTGATATTCCTTCAGGAGCTGTTCATGTGCTTTGAGCGCCCCTGTTACCACCTCTATCTTCATCTTTGAGAGATCTTGGGAGTACATGAGCATAGTCACCACTAGAAGAAACCTTTTTGGCAGAATCCTCAGGTATTTCTTCACATCCACCTCGTCTTTTAGATCGTCGCCAAGAGATTGGATCTCATTTACGATTTCATTGAATCTTCTAGAGAATTCTTCCACGGTCTGGTTCTTTCCCATCTTCATTGCTTCAAATTCGCTCCGCAGTGTTTGGAGTCGAACTTCTTTCACTCGATCTACTCCTTCATGCATTGTCTGCAGTGTGGTCCAAGCATCTCACGCCATCTCCTTGCCGATCAATTGTCGCATCATTGAGTCGGGCACAGCTTGATAGATTACCGCCAGCGCCATCTTATGTAGTCGGTCGTCAATGAACCTGCCTTTCTCCTTTGGATCAACTGCGCCCAGACACCCTGAGCACACATGCTGACCTTCATCTTCATGGCCCAGACCGGATAATTATCCGAGCTGAGGAAAGGATACTGTAGCGTCACACTCTCCTTGGCCTTTGAGGTCTCTCCTATGGCTCTGATACCACTTGTTGAAAGTCTTACGACTTCCCCAGGACGTTTACGACCTCTCACGATTGCTTACGACCGCTTACGACCGGATACGACCGCTTCTGACCGCCTCTCGCTGCCATTCGATCTCTCTATTGCTCCTTAGATCACTTCGATCGGTTCGCCTTCGTGGTCGGAAACCTTCTGTTGAGGTTTCGACTACTCTACTCTATCACTGCACTGCTCTTCCTTCTACCACGCTCGAATTACCATGATCACAACTCTCTACGATCACGCAATGATGCTGGTGATCACTATTCACCATGGTTGAAACACCCTTTCGACCACGTTCACTTCCTTACAATGTGGTCAGAGTCCCTTCCGACCACGTTCAATCTTCACAGCGCAGTCGCAGCCTCTTCTGACCACTTACACCGTGGTCGAAAGCACTTCGAGTTCTCACAACGTGGTCAAAGCCTTCACAACATGGTCGAACACCCTTACGACCACGTTCAATCTTCTTCAACGTGGTCGAACGCCCTTACGATCATGTTGAAACTTCTTTGATGTGGTTGTACGTCTTCCAATCACCCTCAAACTTTTTCCGCCATGGTCGTATCACCTCCCGACCACGTCTTTTTTAGGTTTGTCATGGTCGAACGCTTTTCGACCACGCCTTCCGATACTTTTCCATGGTCGAAGCCCCTTCCGACCACGTTTGCCGTGGTCGTTAGCTGGTTTCGACCATGTCTACGAGATCACACAATGAAACCAATACTCAGGTTTTTGCTTTTCTCTTCTTTATTTCTCGCATTTATTAGATTACATGACTCCACCCCTTTTTATACTCGGCTCTACGACTTGCGCACGGGTTTGACTACGAAATACAACTCTGACTCTGACTCTGGTTCGATTACTACTAAATTTCGACTTCGATTACTACTGACTTTTGACTTAGATTACAACTGTCTTTCCGGTCTGACTTTCGATCACGACCGGACTTTGAACATAGCTTCTAAACAAGATTATTTCCGACAGTCACTGTGGCGAGCAGCAGTAGGTACTTCCGCATGACACACTCCCATGAGTTGGTTTTGGTGGTCTCTTTGGTCGGCATTGATGTCGGATCCATCTTCGCCGCCGGCTGAAAGCTTGTTGCTATTCGCACTTCGCACCAGCAGGAACAAGCTAGCTAGTGTGGTTCTTTAATGTTATGGAGAACGGCCAATACGAAGGATGCATATACTACCAGACTCTGTGACATTTTAACCGTGTGAGGTACATTGGGTGGGTTTTTTCCGGTTGTGATTGATGGCTTACAGCTGCAGTTGATAGTTTTTAGCCTTAGCGTGAGTATTTATACGAATGAATCGAATGCCAATAAGCCACTTCAAAAAGCTATCCCGATAAACCGCCTTTAAAAGGTAATATAAAAGTTGTTTTGTTTGTTCATTCGAAGAAATTCATCTGTCATAAAGTGAAAAGAACTATTTCGTAAGCATAGTCGTTAGTCAAGTATCCTAGTCAAAAAGAGGATTTTTTTTGACAAATAGCCTATTCATCACATGAGATTCAAAAACTGATCCTAGTCCGTCACTAGGGATGCAAACGGATCGAATACGGACGGATAATGTCTCTACCATATTTGTTTTCATATTTTTTTTCTCGAATGCGGATACGAATACGGATACCTCGGATAGAAATACAAATATGAATAATATCGAATACATATACGTAGCGAATACGAATCGAAACGAATACGGTCATGAATATTTATCGGAACATGAAAAACCCCTTAAACTATACATCCAAAATCAATGAAAACACATAAATAGTTTATCTTGTCAAAACATTCATGAAATCTAAACAAGCATAAGTATTTTTATAAAGTCCTACCATTGTACAGATTTTAAATCTTCAAGTGGCAGTTAATTTTTTCTAAAGTCCTAAATAATTCTTAATGGATTTCTACCATTTACATGTGACTAATAAATTAATTAAGTATTTAAATTTGCATCAAAACGATTTAAACGGGAGTACATCAATTTAATAGGTACAAATTCTAATCCACCGACAATATTAAATTTATTTTTTAATAAACATAAATATTTGCTAGTGGTGTTTGTAATTTAATATGACTAAGGAACCTAATGCCTAATGGTAATGGAGGCTTATGGCTTGGTTGGGCTAGTGGGCAGGTGGCAGGGGAGATGAGAGAGGCTGACTTGGGCTAGACAATGTTGGGCTGAAATCCCGGATATCCATTTTCGTATTATCCGGATAATTCATATTCGTATCTGTATTCGCTGGATATCAGGCGTACTGTATTCATATCCGTATCCGACAAAAAAATCCGTATTCGTATCCGATCTGAGAATTATCTGAAAAAAATCCGATTCGACACAATCCGTATCTATTTTCATCTGAATCGGTCGGAAACTAACCGATCCGTTTTCACCCCTATCCGTCACAACGAACAATAAATTCCGTGCAGTTACTTGACTAGGATAACGACTTCTCCATCTTTCTCTCTCCCATCTCATCTCTACTATTATATAAATTAGAGTTGGTGATCGTCGGTGCGTTCTTCTCTCTTCTCCCTACAACCATCCGATTTGATTTGGACCATTCATTTCTCTCATCCTCTCTCTCTCTCTCAGGATACAACCGCCCACCCTCTCCACTTTTCCCATCTCCTAGCGCATTCTGGCCACCCTTCTCTCTCTGTCACTTGCTCTCCAATGTTTGATGTGTGAAGTTGGGCCAGCAGTAAATTCCATCTCACCATTTTTATTATTTCGTTGCCACGCACGGGTCTCTAACTAGTTTTAGGGATAAAATAGAATAAAACAAAAGATTATAGATGCATCACACACATCACTTTTCTCCTCCGTCTCGTGCAGCATACCTGCCTCATTTTCCCATCGCTCGCCCACTCTTTCTAAAAGCCACCTATTTTGACAACTATTATTTATTTTTAGCTAAAAGTCATGAGCTGTAACAAATATAAATAGGCCCATATTTTTTTGTCTTTTGATCTCCAATGTCTCCTAATCAACCTAAAATTTAAACGGTTTTGGAGCATTAAAGAGAACATGAGCAGTTTAAGAAGATTTGTGCAAAAAATCATCTTAAAATACTAGAAAGTTAGTTAAAATTAGAACACTTTTCAAGCACTAAAAGTAAGTTTTTTTAGGACGGAGGTAGTAAAAAAAGAATTAAAGGTTCTTTTGGTTGCTTGCGTGACCCAGGACCACGTGGTTACGCACCCAGCATTCAACCACCTCGAACCTATTTCTTTCGTCACTTCGCTTGGAAACAGGTGATGTAAGCAACCCATAGTATTTGGAATTTTTTGTACAAATAATCTATTTTTTATTCAAAATTACAAAAATATACCCGCGGGAATTTGTTTTACAAAAATAGGCTCTAGTCACCCAATGGGAGGGGTGACTGGAACCTATCGCCCAACCAGCGACGACACGTGGGCAATATGGAAACATTTGGGCGAATTATTGCTGTCTCCCGAGCGTTGGGTGACTACAGTTTCAGTCGCTATATGGTTGGGCGACTGGAACTCCAGTCGCCCAATGCCCGAGCGATAAGGGGGGTTAAAAAGGTAGCACGTTCGACCGCCACCACCCTGCTCTTCATTATTTTCACTTCACTCACTCGACGCCGAGAAAAGAAAGAAGAGGAGAAGAAAAAAGAAGAGGAGAGGAAGGAGAAGAGGAGAGGAAGGAGGGAAGAAGAGAAGGAGGGACAGAAGAGGAGAGGGAGAGGAGGGGGAGAAGATGAGAGGAAGGAGGGGAAGAAGAGAAGGAGGGGGAGAAGCGGAGAGGGAGAGGAGGAGCAGGAGAGGAGAGGAAAGAAGGAGGAGTAGGAGCTATTCCATCCATTCAGATCCTTAGATCCGGTATTTTTTAGTATCTTGTATTTGCAGTATTTATTTTGTACGATTGTTAGTGTTAGTAAAAATTGTAGATGTAGAAAATATAGTATAATTTTTAGTATAGAAATGTTAGTATAGAACATTTTGAGAATAGAAATTTTAGTACAATTTTTAGTATAGAAAGTTTAGTATTTTGACATGTCGCAAAATTGAAACATATATGCAAGCCGACATCAGCAATGGCAATAGCCACTACATTGAGAGTGCATTACGGTACTGGAACCGTTCGTGAAAGTCCGAATGGTGTGGATTTGAGCGGTTTTTCACAAGTCACTCTAGTACATCCGGATGGTGAGAATGCTCGAATCACAGATATGCTGCATTGGCTGACCCGGAGTTTTTCGTTGGACCCCGAGGTGTGCAGCGTCGTCGTGCAAGGGCTTGGAGCTGGTCTCCCATGGACATCATATGGGAGTTGAAGACATTGCCGAGCTGCTGCATGGAAGGACTTTGTGTAAGAGTGCCGGCGCCATGGATACGAGTGTGTCCTGCTTGTGCAACCGTGCTCACTAGAAGCTGCGCAAGGTCATGTGTTCGCCCTTGCTCCGAGAGGTGCTAGCAGCTCGGGCGGGCCGCATGTTGGCGAAGATGATCAAGTTGCTCGTGATGAAGCCGATGCAGTACATGGAGGAGAGGTACAATGGTCAAGCCATACAGAGCGAACTGGACAAGCTGACGAAGGGGAGCATATTGAGTACATCGTGCAGGAGATGGACCGTGATGACTAGAGGGCATGGGCTGAAGAGGGAGCTGTACAGAATGATGACGAGGACAGTTCGGATGAGGATGAGGTTCCTATCCCGCAGGAATGGAACCGGTTTAATGCTGAGGGTGTTTCCACACATGATGAGCATGAATCAGCGTGGAAGTATCATGAGACAGAGGTTCGATGGCATTCTATGTTTGCTGACAAGGCAGCATCACAGAATGCCATCAAGCTGTTGGCTCTTTAATGTAGTGGACATCAAGCCAGGAGCAGTACACTGTGAAGTGCGAGCAGGCTGGTTGTCCTTGGAGGGTGCATGCACGTAGACCCAATATGAGACTCACTAGATTGTGTCAAAGGTGGAGCCGTTGCATGACATGGATGGCGCAAGGTACAACATAATGACAACTAACCTTGCCGAGGTGTACAATTGGGTTCTTAGGAGCCTCCGTTCTCAGCCCCTTGTTGACATCGTGGAAGGTGTTCTTCACAACACAATTGGCTACTTCAGGTAGAGGCACACGAATGTCGCACTTCATGCGGCCAATCCCCGAGCTCTGTATTCGTCGAAAATTATAGCATACATGGAGACGAAGGCACAGAATGGTCAATTGTACACAATGCAGGTCATGGGCAACAGGAGCATTGGTTCGATGTGGTACTCCGTGATAGAGCCGGATTTGGGACGGCTTGTTCCCTTGTTACCCACGAGGTATGCCTTGGAGATCATGCAAACGAACCTAGCTGCACGTGCAACAAGCTGAAGCTGTTACACAAGCCATGCTCTCATTTCCTTGCTGCATGTGGGACCGTGGGCTTAGATCTTTCGAACTTCATGTCGGAGTACTTCTTTAAGGAGAGGGTACTGCAGGCTTGGTGTGGGGAGCTCCGGGGGTTCAGGGTGGTCGGAAACTTCGCCACCTTGGACATTGCAGCGAGGACCTGGATTAGAAATGATATGGACGAATCTCAAGCCGGAACATCTGGTGCACGTTGCGGGCGATGCGATCAGGAGGGGCACACAGCTAGACGATGCAATGCATGTGCTGATCAGTAGTTGTTGGAGACTACAACTAAATTTACATTGTACACACTTATGACGACTGAAATATCATACTAAATGTATCGTATATTTCATGTACCATTTGTACAACTGCTATGTTACATCCCCTTTTCTGTAATGTAGTTGGTGTTGTGCTGGTAGCATAGTATTACTCTCTTTACTTGCTTACTAGTTCTATTTACTGTTAGTTAAAATGCGATATTTTTATGGCCCGTGATAACAACCGCACGAAGATAACAACCAATTCATGATATGCTTTGTGCAGTGATATAACAAAAGGGGGCAGCTTTGCGCAGTGACATGACAACAGAGGTCAGTTTTGCACAGAGACATGACAATAGATGGCAGCTTTACTTAGTGCTAGGACCACATGCGCTAACTTTACACGTACGAGTAGAGAAAAAACAGACCCTATAAATTGGGGTGTATTCCATTTCGTAGGGAACACTACACGACCAAACCCCACACCACACCGCGCTTCCTTCACCACACCGGGATGGACAAAAGGCAGCACAAGAAGCAATGGGACAGGATGGTGAAGCAATGGGAGGAGACCTGCGACTTAGCACTGTCAGCTGCCGCCCGCGATGAGAAAATAAGGGGTATTGCGGCCCGGGCAGAACAAGCCCAGTGTGCTATAAGTTCATCTCCCCGCAACGAGGGGCCCCGTAGCAACAACCCTATCCCGAACGTTTCCACCGAGCATTGGCCACAACTCCCACCCGAGGGGGAGACACCCCTCTTTGTTGGTGCGGGGACACTTACAAGTCCTTTAAGTCTAAGCACCGCATCAGCCTAGGTATGCGTTACTGGGGTTGCGCAAACTACTCCAGTGACTACCCCGACTGCCGTCTACACACCGCAACCTGTCGGTAGCCGGTAAGGACCAGGTATACCATTTTCCCCTACCTTTTCTCCTTCACAGCACGCACTAACAATATCTCCCCCTGTATTTACAGTCCCCGAAACCCCTATGTGCCTACCGCAAATGGATTGCTCTTGAGATCCACCCTGAGGACCAATGGGCCATCGACTTCGAGGAGTGGAATGTCGCAAGGTCATCGGAGATGTAGGAGGAGAAGCGACGCAAGAATGAGCAAACCATGCATATACAACGCGAGACAAAAACTCATATCGAAGCGTACACACGTAGGGAGCGGGAGGCTCGCAAGAGGGAGTGCGTGAGAAAGAGAGAAATGACAGCTAAGGCAAAAGAGTCCGCCGAGTAGTTCAACGCCGAGCGGGTAAGGAAGGGAAAATGGCCCCGGTCCACACATTAGGTCGTATGAGCAGTTGGGTGGATTAGTCGCACATGATGCTATATGTTATGCATGTAATGAAAAAGTACGCACATATTACTCCAAACTGTATTATGAAGTTTATTTCAATTCAAACAAGCCTATTATCTCACCTTTTCGCATTCAATCATTCACATATCAAGTCATCTAACAATATTAACATACTAATTTTCTCCGCACACGAATTCTCAGTAACATCAAAATATCACTTACCATCGTATGTACCGATCGTTCTACGGTCAATCGTTGGTAAAAAAATTTCTCAAAATTTTTTACGCACCTACAACATACAATGAACATAAACTTTTATTACAACTTCAGCAGATTTTTTTCCAGTTAAAAACTACAAAATTGATAGGCGGGCGACTGCAATGCAAGTCGCGTACTTGGGAGACGACTAGATGCCGTCGCCTGAGGGTAGGGCGACAGGGACTCTATCGGCCTCTGGTTGGGCGATAGGCTCCAGTCGCCCCCCATTGGGCGACTGGAGCCTATTTTTGTAAAACAAATTTCCCGCGGGTACATTTCTATAATTTTGAATAAAAAAATAGATTATTCGTACAAAAGATTCTTGTATTTGTGCTCAATCGACCGAACTGGTCACGAGTTTGGCGCTATAGTTTTTTTTTGTAATTTTAGCTATCAATAATCATTCTTATAAAACTAGCTCCATTTTCAAACTCGAAAGGCATAATAGAAGACACTTGTCACGCCTGAGGAAAGGCGGTGCACATGGCAGGGGGCCCAAGTGTGGGAGGACACGACACTGACGCAGAACACTATTGGCCTGCCGAGCCACCGCTGACAGTCATTGCTTGGCTGTTGCCGAGGCAGGCGGACTGTTGGAAAGTATACCCTCCGTTCAAATTTATAAGACGTATTTTCTCTTGGCACAAGATCAAATAGATGCATGTAAAGAATAGCAAGTAAAAAACAAGTAAATATACATATTTATTAAAGGTATAAAAAAATATCATACTAATTTTAATTTGTAATATGAAATATGCCATATGAGTACAGTAAACCTTGTCCCTCACTGTGAATAACCAGTACACCCTAGCACCCATTTTCCACTGGTGGTACCTAAACTAGACTATTGTAAGTTAATCAGCTAGGTCGTACCCATATAGACATGTGGTTGTACAGTAGTGCTCAGTTTGGACAAACACAAGCGTCGGTCCTTAATTGTCTAGGGCGGAACATACACTTTATAAGTTCTCGTGCTAAATACACACCAATCCAAACTTACCATCCGCCCAAGTCTAAAACAACTTTCACCATTTTGTTTTAGTTTAAAACAACAACAACACTTATTGCCACTAAATAAAATGATGAAATCATTCATATCAATTTTCCACCCGAAGGGTTATAGTGACCGACTAGCTTGTCTAAGCAATTGCTACCGTTCTAAAATTAACAATTACATAATAATCTCAATACTGAGACAAGAGAAACCTATGGTGACAAAGGTACATGGTTGTCAATATCAAATGAGGGTATAACAAAATTGGATTTAACTAATTCCTTAAGACAAAGATTATCATTTTATGTAACATAGCAAATGCATTAAAATTTAAAATAATAAAACGATTTTGGTAAACATAGGTACAAGATGATCGAAGGAGACTTGCTTTTGTGTGCGATATCTTGACTTTCTTGCTACGGGTCTGAGAATTCTACGACAACGTCGGGTTCTACACGCAAAACGATAACACAAATGAACAAATAAATACAAATAAAATTACAAAAATTATAATATATTTTCTAGAAGGAAGCTTAAAATTTATATGAATTTAGGAGAAAGTTTCAATGGATTCGGGGTTCATACGAGAGAAAACGATTATCTGGAAGATTAATTGAAAAAGAATTTATTAGAAAAATATTTGGGCTCAAAAAATAGAATGGATTTTATGAAGATTTTACAACGTTTGAATTTGAATTTTGGAAGTGAACATAAAATTTGGAATGGAGCTGAGGTTTTGAAAATAAACTAGGTATTGAAATTTGAAATTTAAATTTGGAAATTCCAAATAAATTTCAAATATTTAAGATGATGGCAGAAATGGATAGTTTGGAATTTTTGATGAATTTAGAAATTTGAATGGGCTCAAACGGAGTTAGGACGAAGGAGAACGGGCTCCGGGAAGTTTAAATTCAGAGAAAAAGAAAAAGACTGATTTTCTAGAATTATTTTTGTACTGGAAATTGATTTCATGCGTCAGTAGGAATTATTTTTCTAAAAAAATCAGGTTTTTGTCGTCAGCCCTGAGGTGGGCCGACTGACAGGTGTGCCCGGTCCTTGTGGACTGAGTCCACGGACCCGGGGAGGGGCTGAGGTGGCAAGGGGCTGAGGTGGCGCTGACATGGCGGGTGACTGGAATAATTTTGCTGATGTGGCAGACAGATGGCATTGACGTGGGTACCACGTGGGCATAGGAGTCAGGTGGCGGCTGGCGGCTGGTGTGGCGCTGACCGAGCCGGGGTGGCATGCCACCGGGCGCCACGTGGCGTGCCACGGGGTTGGGTTGCCGACGCGGCTCCTCCGGCGGGGAGGCGCTCGGGACATGAGGGTCGCCGGCATTTCGGCGGGCGGCGGCGGTCGGTGACCGGTGAAATCGAGAGACAGGGCGACGGGGAGTGCGTTGGTACACGCGGAAATTACCACGGGTGGCCGAAGAGTCGTTGGCGACGAGGAGAGCGGCGAAGGCGTTCGGGTCTCCGGCAAAGGGAGTCCTCGGGCGGCGTTCGGGCTCAGCGGAGGGGCGGGGGAGGTCGGCAGAGGTGCGAGGAAGCCGATGGTGCCGGCGCCGAAGCTCGGGAAGTCCTCCTTCGTCGGCAATTGCTCACGGAGTGGGCGCGGCCTTTCGGAGGCCAGCGCGGCGGGAGAGCTCTGGGACTTGGGAGTGGAATTAGGGGGTGGGGTGAGGTGGATTGGGAGATGGCGGTGCTCGGGAGGGTTCTTATAGGGGCGAGGGGAGCACGGGGCGGAGATTCCTCATGGGAGATTGCATGGCGGCGGTGATTGCGGGGGGGGGAGAAAGGGAAGGCACGGCCGCTAAAGGAAATAAATCGGGGAGGGAGAAGGAGGAAAGAGCGCGGGTCTTGTGGGGGAAGAAAAGAGGGGGAAGAAGGAAAGAAATCCAGGCGTGCGAGGGGGGCGGTGGAAATGGCTGCGGTGATCGAATGGGAGGAGGAAGAAGGGCTGGGAGACGCTACCGACAGTGGGGGCTCTTGTCGGCGAGAGAGAGAGAGGAGTGGGCGGCGGGGATGAGGCCGCATGGCTGGGTGGATAATCGGGCGGTCGGGGAGGTTAAGTGGGGGTGGACGGGAGGCAACGACGTGGTGGCGATCGGACCGGACACGTGTCGAGCGGAGGAGAGGGGTAGCGGGTTGAGTCGGAGCGGTCAGATGAGGCCGGGGTGACGTGGGCGGATCCAAGCCGCACACGCGTCGGCCGGAGGGAGGGGTTGGGATTTTTATTTTTCTTTTCAATTTTAGATTTTCAGAAAAACCTTAGAAAATTAAATATAGCTCAGAAAAATACAAAATTACTTGCAAAAATTTCAGAAAAATTCACAGAAGTTTCTGGAGATGTTTTGGACTTAAATAAAATATTTTGAACTTATGTTTTTATTATATTTTCATACTAAAATACTTTTTAATTTCAAAATAGATTTGAAACTCCAGGAAAACTCAGAAAAACCAAATAAATCCAAATAATTAATTTGACATAGGATTTTTATAGAAAATCAAAATATCATTTTATATAATAATATTTTTAAGTTTTTACTTTAAATTACTCTTCAAATCCAGCTTTCTAAAAGCAGAAAATCAGGCAAAACAAAATTCAAATTTCACACAAACAAAACTCTTATTTTTATTTTAAACCAAATTAATTTAATTTTAGTATTTTAATTTTTTTACTCCAAAAATTTGAAATAAACAAATTGATTCATTACACCTCGTGCTTTGCACTTAAATGAAAACGATACAATATACATTTTTGTTAAAAGCATGTGGGATTTTCGTAAAAGCATTTAAGTGGGATGGGGTTTCCACCCACCTCCATCTAAACCACACAATCTAGATCGGAGGGTCCACATCGTTATTAGTACCTTAGCATTGAAATATATATTAGCACTATATATATATATATATATATATATATATATATATATATATATATATATATATATATATATATATATATATGTATGTGTGTGTGGATAAAATCATTAAAAATATATATCTAACAAACTTAGACGCAGATAATACTAATTGGAGCATCCCATGGTGCTGTCCTTTAAGGCTGTACCAATGACCGACCACTGCATGATGTCCTAATCAACTGTGTTATCAAAAGAGATGCGCTAATAAACTATGTTGGAGTTAATGGCTATGATTGGGTCCAAGCCCATCAGTGGGAATTTTTTTATAAGAACAATAGTTATTCATCCCTCGTGTTACTCGAGCTGTGATGTCATGTAGTGGACATCAGCAAGCATCTATTATATAGGCATCCAAGCACCGCTTATTTGAGTTTTTTTGCTTATAATTTATTTTATGTCATGAAGTGGACATCAGCAAGCATCTATTATATAGGCATCCAATCACCGCTTATTTGAGTTTTTTGCTTATAATTTATTTTTCACTATTTAGTACTGTAGTTGATTTATTTTACACTATAGCTACAGATGGCTTTTTTTGACATAATTAAACTTTAAAAACTAAAATAGAAAAAAATAGATTATCATATTACGAATAATACAAAGAAATACTGAAAAAAGAAAAAATAGATTATCGTAAGGCAAGCAGAGCACCATACTACCTCCAAGCTCATACGTTATCTTTATATTTTAATTGCTCTCTTGTTTTACTATTGTATTCTACATGATGTTTTTTCACTATGTATTATGATATTTTAATTGCTCTCTTGTTTTACTATTGTATTTTACATGATGTTTTTTTTCACTATGTACTATGTGAAGCATGTACGTAGCTTGCTAGTGCAATTAGTGTGGTGCTGTATACAGTGTTTTATAAATAATTGGCTTTACGATGCAAATAATATTGTGCGGTTACAGTTCAAAGATGAGTCCTCCACTAGAAATGGCCATTGTACAAAATAGAGTATTCGGTGATGGATCCTAGGAGCGACTGATACGAGTAGGTCAAGGGTACTGGTTCTCAGGGGAACTAAGTATTCTGCTCTTCTAGAATGTAGTGTTCTAGTAGAGACTGCCGATGTCGGAGTTTTAATAGTATGAAAGTGTGAAATTTCACCCTTATGACTCCCAGCTACGAGTTAAAGCTCTTTCTTGATTCGTAGCTACAATGAATATAGAATACGATTTTAGTGGCTACACGAAGAATTCTAGGCTTCAAGTAATTGTTCGTGATCTCCTTTTTAGCATGCACACCTATTGCTGATGCAATGAATTTCTTAAGTTGTATACAAGGCCGTTCCTAACAATTTAGAGACCGTGGAGCGTGACAAAAATAGAGTTATTGGTTCTAACATAAATATGTAACAATATCTTTTATATCAATTATAAAAGTTAAAATTCAATACAGTAACCATTAGATTTAACACGTCACAAAATATAAAGTACTTATTAGCGACATACAAAGTACACCGCAAAATAAAAGTTACACATTGGCGACAATCCACTAGCATATTAATATTATGAATAAATCTTAAAAAGTATAACATGCTACTAAAGACAAAAAAAAATCTAGGAGAAGACTACATTAGCCAATACACGCTAAGGAAGAGCTATGAGCCATCGTCTATCACCCGCCAAACAAGTAAGTGAATTATGAATAGAATGATCACAAAAACAATTTCTTATAACATTTCTAGATGCAATATCATTGATAATAGTATCAACATCAATTTGATCCAACATATCGTTCTTAATGCATAAAGTGACTAGACCATTCAACCTTTCATACGACATTGATGATCTCAAATAGATTTTCAGCCTATCTCTCTTAGATCTAATGGGTAATTTTATATAAAAAAGAAACTTATGTTACAAGAAAGTCCAAGATTTTGTTCTAGATAGTGTATATATTGCATTGGAGACTTGGAGTAGTATTTAATAGATGATCAAGGAACAAGAAATTAGAAAAATATACCATATATGCAACAGCTATATGAGGGGATTTCGAGTAGAACTGTTACAAAGTGAAGAAATTGAAGGCGAATTGGTTGGGAATTGATGAAATCAGGCTCTCCTCCTCCATTAATGGCGACAACGACGACATTTGTTCGGGAAGAGAAGACCGGAAGAGGAGTGGAGAGGTCAAGGGGCGGATGGTGTGTGTGATTGATTGGATATGATAGATGACTCACTCGATGCGCTCTCTATGTGACTGTCCAGCACTGGATTCACAT
>CM070750.1:16403157-16530657 GCA_036346245.1 Bonia amplexicaulis
TCTGGCGTCCTTTATTTGTCTGTTAGCTTAGGGGTCTTCCACGCATCATATAATTGATAATACTTTATCAATTTAATATTCTGTATAAAGTTACCTTTATATATTCGCTTACCTTTTTTAAGATTCTATCTTCATTCATCATATCTATTATTTCAGACTTGCCCGTGACCGGCAATATCCATTATATCTTCGTCGGATAATGATATTTCAAATTTTTCATCATATGCCTTTTTTATAGCTTCCAATTTTTCGTCATATGCCTTTTTTATAACTTCAAATTTATTATTCATTTCTGTTCTTATTTCCTTTAGAATCTCTTCTTTCATATTATTTCTCCATTGTGGAGTTATAGATTCAAATTTTTCTTCTATCTTCCAGTCTATATATGATCCATCTAATGGATCTACTTCTTTTAGTAAACATTCTTTATATGTAGGTTTCTTCTGAGTTCCTTCTTCTTTTATATTCGACGAGGAGGATGCTAGTGGAGCCTTCTTATTTTTTGCTTTTTTAAATTTTTGAATGTACTCTTTTGCTGCAGGTTCCATATAATAATTGATTCCTAATATTTTCCGAGCTTGTGTTAAGGCTTCTTCTATATTAACATATTTCTTCCAAGATATTCCTCCAGCCAATTTGGAGTCTATTTTTTGGGCTATAATTTCTTCAAATGATATATATACTCCCGAATTTTGCCTTCAAACACTACATATAATGGTTTTGGTTCTATGAATTGAGATTGTCCGATATAGGCATTAGTTCATTCATCATATGAAAGTATTCAGCAAGACTATTTAATATTGATAGCATGTATCCCTTCTCTTCTCGTTTATTATTATATTGGTACCAGAAATTGTCTAGTATGCATTCCTGGACTTCATCGATAATTATGTGATCCTTTGGCTTGAACTTATATGAATTTGGAGGAATATTTTAAGCTTATTCTCGTACAAAACTAAAGAACTCGCTCCCATTGTAGTTCATTGATTTCTTCATTCTGCAAGATAGGAGAACGAGATAATAAGTCAGGTAATTTGTTATCTTTTCCTTTTATATGCTCAAATATAACTTTATATCCATTTCCTGTTATAATATCTTCGAATAAAACCCATCTTCTGGTAGAACTTTTTCACTATTTATTTGATTGTGATATCTACAAATAGCCTCACAATCCGTTCTAATCAGTAAACTCTTTAAAGCCTAAATATAATCTAAAGGCATTTATTGCATTGATTATTGCTAGAATTCTCTATCGGTATTGTTTCATTGCTTTTAGTTTGTAACTTCAAGCATATCTGCTTATCCTTTCTTCTGTTTTTGATGAATATTTGTTAGGTCTTTGTTTTAATATTGCTCCCCATCCTATCTGAGAAGCATCAGTTTCAATGACAAAATAATTATCATCTAATGGTAATTCTAGAGGCTTTAATTCTCTAACTTTGTCTTTTATTATTCTGACTAGTTTAACATCTTCAGAATTAAAGTATTTTTGACCATTTTTTCTTAATTTAGCATATAATGGTCCTGCTAATTTGGCTAAGTTTTCTATATAATTTCTAGCATAATTTACAATCCCTAAGAATTGTTGCAATGTCTTTTTATCATTCATAGTGTCAGGGAATTGTAGAATCTTTTTTGCTATATGATCTTGTAAATAGATTTTGCCTTCTCCTATTTCATGACCTAGAAAGTTAATCTTTTCTTTGCAAATCTCCATCTTTCTTTTGGATAAAATTAACCCATTTTGTTCTACCTTTCTGAAGAATACTTCTAAGTGAGCAATATGTTCTTTATAAGTTTTTGAAAATATCAAAGATCATCTATGTAGACTAATACAAATTCTTGATTTTCGTTGAATATATTTTGCATTTTTCTTTGAAATAATGCTGGTGCATTTTTTAGTCCTAAAGGCATTACCAGCCATTCAAAATGTCCTTGTGGACAAGTGAAAGCTGTCCATCCTATAGATTCTTCAGCCATCTTAACTTGCCAAAAACCGGCTTTTAAATCGAATTTAGAAAAGTATCTACTTCCTTGTATTCTATTGATCCATTCTTGTTTATTCGGAATGTTGTAGGCGTCTTCTATGGTATTATCATTTAATCTTTTATAATTAATCACCATTCTTGACTTGCCTCTAGCGATTTCAAAGATGATTTCTTACTATAAAAGCGGTTGATCTATGGACTTCTACTTTCTCTTATAGCCTTTAGTTTTAATAATTCTTCTATATGCATTTTGAACTCTTCTATATCTTTAGGCGTAGCTTCTATTGGACATGTTTTGATTATATATTCTGGGTTTACTATGTTTATTTTACATATTATTGAGTTTCTATCCCAATGTTTCATGGGAATTTCTCCGATTATTTGGATGTCTTCTAATCTTTGAACTATCCTTTGTATGTCATTTTTGGATTTTATATCCCTATACCAATTGGGTGCAAATGATTGTAGTCCTATACATTCTACGCATGAGTTATTTATATAATATTCTTCTATGTTTTCACTAATCTCTACTATTTGCGTTTCATGTATTGCGTTGGTTTCTTGGCCTCTATATTCAAGTTCGGATGCCTCACCGCTTTCGCACTTCGAGATATAAGGAACATTATCTTGATATGGAATAAATGTAATACCAAGTTCATGTATGATTGTGGTCTGTACTGATTGTTGTAAAAATCTTAGACCAATTATCATTTCGTCATTTATCATAGATAAATCCCTTATTGTAATTTCATCTATTATATATTTTGTATCATTTATGCACATTTCAACATTATATGCTAGTTGATTATGGATCTTTTTTATTCCTGACATATCTGTAGATATTTCTGCCTTACTATCTTCTATTGTGTGAACTATTTCAGGACATTTTATGAAATATTTATCATGGATAATATTCTTAGTACATCCTGTATCTACTAATGCTAATAGTTTATAAGAGATATTTGGTTTTAATTTTATTTTTACTGGGATTCTAATTCCTAATATATCTTTAAAAGGTAACTTGACTATATATTTATTTCCAAAACTAGTTATAGCATCTTTTAATTGGATCATCTTAGTCCCTTTGCTTTCTTTTGAGATTATAGCTTGCTCTTTGAACTCAGTATTCTCTTTTATCTTATCTTCTTGAGGTTCTTTAGAGTCCAATTGATATTTAAGCTCTTCTAATTCTACTTCTAGTTTATTCATCCTATTTTCTAATACTCTAACTCTACTAGATAGTATTCTTTCATCTGATTCTAGTTCTATTTCCTTTCGCCAACTATGTCCTTTTGCTTTTAGACATTCTGAACAGGGCTTGCTTTAGACATAGATTGCAGGTTGCTCTATTTTCTTGGCTTGGGTAATATATACAAAATGTGCATTTTATACTATAGTCACCTTTTCCTCTAATCCAATCATGTTCACAAATTGTTTGATTCATCATTTCTATTTTTAACCCAGCTAACTCATCTATTAGGTCTATTTCTTCATTACTTGATTCATATTCATCATCATTGGCTTCAATTTCTTCTGTTTCTATTATTGAATATATTGACTCATCATCTTTAATTTCATCATCACATACCAATATATTTTCATTTACACTATCTATTATTAAGACCCTTTCTTGCTCTTCATATTTACTAGAATATCTTTTCGATCTTTATTAGGACAAGTTTTGCTTAATATATATATATATATATATATATATATATATATATATATATATATATATATATATATATATATATATATATATATATATATATATATATATATATATATATATATATATATATATATATATATATATATATATATATATATATATATATATATATATATATATATATATATATATATATATATATATATATATATATATGTATATATATATATATATGTATGTATATATGTATATATGTATATATGTATGTATGTATGTATGTATATATATATATATATATATATATATATGTATATATATATATGTATGTATATATATATATATATATGTATGTATGTATATATATATGTATGTATGTATGTATGTATGTATGTATGTATATATATATATATATATATATATATATATATATATATATATATATATATATATATATATATATATATATATATATATATATATATATATATATATGTATGTATATATATATATATATATATGTATGTATATATATATATATATATATATATATATATATATATATGTATGTATGTATATATATATATGTATATGTATATATATATATATATGTATATATGTATATATATATGTATATATTATTGTCATATGCTCGTCTCGCTAGTCACTATAACGTTTACAATTCGTGTCTAGTTTGGTAAATATGGTATTTACCGATGTCGCAACGAAGTAAATTAGGATTTACCAATACTAAACCATATTTTTAAAAATACCATATATTACAAAACTAATAATACCTTATTTACCTATCACTACTACAGAAAGGTCATCACGACGGTTCAAAATCGTCATCACGCACGGTTTTGCGAACCGTCCAATTTATGGGTCTGATAATACGAGGTCATCACGCACGGTTTTTCAACCGTCGCGATTGCTGAATCACGACGGTTTTAGTTAAAACCGCTCGTGATATGGTGATAATCACGACGGTTTTAACTAAAAACGTCGTGATATTCGATAATCCCGCACGGTTTTAACTAAAAACCGTCTGTGATTATCATGTACCACAGACGGTTTTTAACTAATAACCGTCTGTAATAATATATATCACGACGGTTCTAAATTGTTAACCGTCAGGATATATTATCACGCACGGTTATTAATTGAGAACCGTCGTGATAACCCCTCGTAGTTACCAACAAAGCATTCATATACATCACCTACCAAAGATTCATACACATCACCTACCAAAGATTCATACACATTTTCTCGGATAAACATCAATTCACATATACATCACATACATGCATTGTTATATACATAAATGCAAATTCACATATACATCACATACATGAATTGTCATTTTCAACATTCACCTAAATATCACACATTTTGAACAATTGGGTGTATGACTCAATCCACTTGCTTAGTTCCTTTAAAATTAGCCCTTCATGATGATCGGTGCGTGACGTAACTAGTTTAATCACGTTGTTCATCATCGACCCTTATGCCATTTCCAAAAGGAGGTAACTCGTCAAATTGATTGTATTCTTCCTCATCCACTACATTCTCTACTCCGACAATTCTCCTTTTCCATGAAGAACTACATGTCGTTTCTTATTTGTCGGGTCGGTTACATAGAAAACTTGAACAACTTGATTGGCGAGTACGAATGGTTCGTCTTTGTACCGACACGTTGGAGGTCCACGGTAGTGACACCGCACTTGTCAACCTTCACCGTGGCGAGATGCACCCAACGGCAACGAAATAAGGGGATCTTGAAAAGCACGTAGTCGAGCTCCCAAATCTCTTCTATGAATCCATAGTACGAGCTTCTCAACCCATCGGCATCGAACGCATCTATGGACACCGCTTTTGGTTAGTGCTCTTTACATCCCGATCCTGTATAGAATGTATACCCATTTATATCATACCCTTGCCATGTGACAACTCAGAATGTTGGTCCTTTGCCAACCATGTCAACAACTCACTTTGCGAGCTCCTAGCGATTTGGTCCTTCAACCATTGGTTGAACCGAGTGTTGTGTTGCCTCATGATCCAAACATCTCGCGCTCCGGATTCATTGTCAAGCACATCCTTGTCTTGGTCAACATAAGCGCCACTTCACCATGTGTTGCAAGACGTGAAATGGGCTTGAGTATACGCGTCCATATCTGGAGTGATTGATTTCCTTCCGATAGTTCCGATACCCTTCAGCCTCCCCTCATGACGAGATTGAGGCACACCTATCGGTTGAATCGAGCCATATAATCGACACAAAACTCAATGACCTCTTCGCTGCATAACCTTCGACGATGTCGCCTCTCGGTCGAGAAACGATTCCGACGTAGGACTTGAGAATTCCCATGAACCTCTCAAATGGGTACATGCTACGAGGAATACAGCCCACACATTTTATCTCCACACAAGGTGAACAATGAGATGGACCATGATATCGAAAACGAAGGAGGGAAATACATTTCAAGATGACATAGAGTCATCACCACATCGTATTGCGAGCATCTAGTCCTTCGGGATCGATGACCTTCGAGCAATTGTGTTAAAAAAATAACATAGCCTCATAATTGTCTCTCGGACTCTAATCGGTAAAATATTTCTAATTGCAATAGGGAGCATCTGTGTCATCGACATGACAATCGTGAGACTTCATGCCATTTAACTTCAATTCTTGCATCGAAACAAGTTTCTTGACGTTGCCAGAGTAACCAGACGGAACTTTGACACCATACAAGCACCGCACGCTTGCTTTCTCCACCTTGGACAGATGTAACACGCAGGGGAAGGTATGTTCGTCCATTGTCATTGCATGTCGGTGCTAACTCGTGCCTCGATGTCCATTTCACCAAGTCAAGCGTGCATTGACGCCGCCCTTTGTTTTATCACGAATGTTCGAGAAGAGACCAATCAAGCTGTCACATACATTTTTTTCTACGTGCATGACGTCGATGCAGTGTCGAACATCTAGGTACTCCCAATAAGGTAAGTCCCAAAATATTGATCTCTTCTTCCAGGTGTTTTTCTCACGAGCCCTCAATTTGCGTCCCTTTCCGAGGACAACATCTAAATCCTTAACCATATTATAAACCTCTTTTCCCTTTAAATGTCTTGAGCTGAACCGTCTTCCTTCTCTCCGTCAAATTGTTTCTTCATCTTGCGGTATGGGTGAGCCCTCCAAGGAACCGACGGTGACGCATGTAGACGGTTTTATGTGAGTGTTTCACCACACACTCGGTACCATCTAAGCAAAGTGAGTACAAGCTTTGGCACCTTTCGTACTTTGGCCCGATAGGTTAGCAAGGCAGGATAATCATTTATGGTGCGAACAATAAGAGCGCAAAGTGAAGTTCTCTCGCTTGTACGCATCCCATACTGCACCCTTCGCTCCATAGTACTTTTAGATCTTCCACCAATGGTGCTAGGTACACATCAATATCATTCCTGTGTTGCTTTGGCCCTTCGATAAGTATCGACAAACAAAATATACTTTCACTTCATACACAACCAAGGAGGAAGGTTATAGATACAGAGTCACGGGCCATGTGCTATGTCGGATGCTCATGCTACCGAAAGGATTCATTCCATCTGTACTCAGTCCGAACCTTATATTCCTTGGTTCTGCACCGAAGTCTGCAAAACTCCTATCGATGTTTCTCCATTGGGCGGAATCAGCAAGGTGTCTTAGCATTCCATCTTTCTTGCGCTCCTCCGAGTGCCAACGCAGCAATTTTGCCTCCTTTGGATTTGCAAAAAACCTTTTCAAACGGGGAATTATAGGAAAATACCATGCCACCTTACCAGGAGGTCCTTTCTTCACCTCTGCTCCTCGCCGTCATCGATTGATTGTTACGTTTGTATCGGGATGCGTTGCACACCGGACATACATGCATGTTTTCATACTCTTTACGATGACAGATACGCTTGTTCGGACATGCATGTATTCTTTCTACTTCAATTCCCAATGGACAAAGGACCTTCTTGGCTTTATACGTGGTTTTAGGCAACTCATTTCCTCCGGAAGCATGTCCGCTAAAAGACCCAAGAGTAGCCGTGAAACTTTTGTCGGTCCAACTATTGCTTGCCTTTAATTTCAACAGCTCAAGCACGGCCGACAACCTCGTGTACTTTGACCGCAACACGTGAACAAAGGTTTCTCCGAGTCCTCCATCAAGCCACGGAATTTAACATACTCTCTCTCATCGTAATTTCTTCTACATCGCAAGCATCCGATCCGATTGTCATCGTGCAACCTATCCGTATCCGAACCACAATCGACATCATCCGCGCCATGTCATTCACTTCACCGCGATGTCATCCGCGGCATATCATTCACTTCACCGCGATGTCATCCGGCATATGATCATTCACTTCGCCATGACGGTCCAACACGTATAACCCTTTTTGAAACCCCTCCGAATCAAGTGCGCTTCAATTTGCCTCGGTTCTTAAACATCTTTAAATTCTCGCGATCGGCGCATGGACGAGTACATATATTCCACCCCTTATTCAACATATCCTCCTCGGCGGCTCTTGTAAAAGGCACACGCCATTAATATACTCTTCACTCACACGGCTCGGCATACATCCGACTTGGTTCTACGTTACGTACATACATAACAACTCAAGATTAAAAATTAGCTTAACTAATTACTACTACATATATACCGCCACATGTATTATATATATTGAGGTTTAATTTGCTAGCTCAAATCATATTATAAACACAATGACTATTATATAACCAACAATTTTACAAATTAACCATCTTCAATAACACTCACCAATTACTTAAATCTAAATTGTAATGCAATTAAAGAAAAATAAATTATCTTACTAACCATATCGATCTAGAGCTAGCCACCGCAGAAAGTATGAATTGAATGAATCTTCAAAGCTCAATCTCGCCTCTTCCCACCAAAATAGCGGCCTCAAATCGCTTAGGCTCGAGTGCGCAAGATGGCTCCAGATCTGGATCGAAATGAAGACGAGGCGGCTCGAGCGGCGCATTAAATGCTTGCGTGGCATTATCACCGACGGGTTTTATTGCAAACCGTCAGGATCATTCACGACGGTTTTATATTAAAACCCGTCGTGAAAGTCGAGTTATCTCGAGACGGTTTTAATAAACAACCGTCGTGATAACCGACTTTTCACGACGGTTGTTTATTAAAACCGTCTATGATAACACGCTTTCACGACGGTTGTTTATTCAAACCGTCTCATGACGTTGACAACACAAAGCGGTTGTTTATTAAAACCGTCTGCGATAACAGCTATGATAATGAAAAGTCGAACGTATCTCTTGTGTTTCGTAACGTATCTCCTTCGTTATACGAAGAGTCTCTTTGGTATACGAACCGCCAGGTCAAGGTTATATATGCGCGCCAGTTCTTCTACATACGCATCGTGTCCTCTCATCTCGTTTACTACCTCTCTTCATCTCGACGTCTTTGTCTAGCTATTTCATTAAAATGTTCATCGCTCGCCTTCTCATCATCTCCTTCCTCTCTTCTCTTCATCGTGAATTGTTCGCCGCAATCTTACACAAGCGGCCGACAACCACGATCGAGCCGCTTGCGGTCACGCCTCCTCTCCTTCCCCAACCGTCTTCCATCCGTCACCGAAGCCGAGCATCCGCCGTCGGCAGAGGCGTCTCGCCTGCTCAAGATGGAAACAGCCATTACCCTCGTTCTACTATACAACGGCGCGAAGTCAAGAAGCGCTTGTCGATCGATAGGTCGATGGATAGCATTGCCGATCAATTAGATCAGGCAGATTCTGAGGAATCATACCATGCTATCCTCTACGAGATAATGACGTACGCTGAGCGTTTGCCATCGCTGGAGGAGGAGGTGCGGAGGACAACGGCAATGTTAGCGGCGTTCGAGAACGCAGCGGGCCCTCCTCCAACTCCCAAAGGCGAAGAAGCAGGGTACAAAGCCCAGAAGATTAGAATCGGAAATGCTTTATCTGCGACATTTGTAATAAATCTCCTCCACTTGATATTAATAAAATTGTCTTTATTTCGATCCCCGTGTCTTTACAAATTTGAATTATGATGACGGTTTTTATTACAAACCGCTCGTGATATTCCAGATTATCCTGAGCGGTTTTAATACATACCGCTCAGGATACTAAGTATCACTGACGGTTCATAAGTAACAACCGCCCGTGATAGTTCCCCGCCACCGAGATATCGCCGACATGGGTCCCACTTACAAAGTTCAAAAAAAAGATATTTCAGATTCTTGGTGAGCGGCCGATCGACATACCAACTTCTTGGAGCGACTATCCATCTGCTTCTTCCACTTCTTTTCTTCATCTCTAGTCTCGGATCACCGCCTCTTGACCACTCTAGGTGTGCGTGATCGGTCTCGGATCACCGCCTGACTAGCTCTGGGTGTACGTGATCCGAGACCGAGATGAAGAAAAGAAGTGGAAGAGGCGATGGATAGTCGTCACGGAGAAGTCTGTATGTCGATCGGCTCGCTCACCAAGAATCTGAAATATCTTTTTTGAACTTTGTAATAAAATTGCCTTGAATTTTGCGAAAAAGAAGGATTGTCGAGTGGACATCACATCTCGACAAGAGTCGGCATCGCCGAGGAACATGCAAATACAGAGGCAAGCACAAAACTCAACAACGATTCGGATCGATCTATTACGGGATGACAAGCTAACAAACCCTTCGTGGCACGACGGTCCACACTAAACAAGACACACTTACGACACTTACGGCAAGAGTGTATTCTTTAGTATGAACCGTTCGTGTCATGATGGAGGAGGTGCTAGCTCACGGCGGAGGGGAGATGCATACAGAAGCTAGCTAGTGGATGAACTCACGCGTGACTAGTACCGGTGGAAAGGTTGATGGGAGTTATTAATAAGGGCCTGGCCGTGGGAGGAACTGGTGCCAGCCATTCGATGTGGAGAGAATAGACGGGTGAGATCGAAATCCTATGTATACGCCAATTATTGGTGACATGTATTATTACACATCAATTATCGGTGAGATGGATTATCACGACGGGTTTTACTAAAACCGCTCGTGAATTATCTTATCACGGCGGTTTTACTAAAACCGTCGTGATAATTTGGGATTATCACGACGGTTCTTAATACGGACCGTCAGGATATAAAAGTATCACGACGGTTCATAGGTATGAACCGTCATGATACTTTTTTCGCCGACGCCACCAACACAAAGCGGTGTTCAAATTAAACCGTCTATATTACTATCGTCGCAGACGGTTTTATAAAACCGTCTGTGATTTGCCGTCTAGTATTAGCCTTTCTGTAGTAGTGTATATACCAAAAACATATTTACTAAAAATACCAAACGAACAGTCCTATATTACAGGCATCATCCTATGTAATAAATGCCTGTGTAATATAGGATGGATGCCTAATGTCCACTGCATGACATCACGTAATAGATACTTGCTAATGTTCACCACATGACATCACAATTTGAGCAGCACGAGGCTTGAATAACTGTTGTTGTTGTAAGAAAATTCTCATCGATGGGCATGGATCCAACCCTAGCCATTAATTATAATGATAGTTTATTAGCGCATCTCTTTTTATAACATAGTTGATTAGGACATCGTGAGTGGTTGCCCGTGGGTACAGCATCAAAGGACAGCAACTTGGGTGCTCTAATTATTAGTTTCCAATAGCCCGCCTGCCCTGGCCATCTACCCGATTTTTTTCTATTTTAGCCTTTTTTTTGAAAAATATTCACATTTAGACCTCTGATAGTTTTAATTTCGTTTTTGATCCAGGAGGTCGGCGCCGTGACCCACGGCGCCGACAGACATCTCGGCGCCGTGGTACACGGCGCGAAAAGTGGTCGAGCCAGCGCCAGCGTGGTGGCTGCGTGGGTCACGACGCCGACCTCCTGGATCTAAAAACGGAATTAAAACTACCAGGGATCTAAATATAAATATTTTTTAAAAAAAAAACTAAAATAGAAAAAATTCGGGAACAAAGCAATGGCGCACAGCACAGCTGACTAGACATAGTACAAGTCTGAGCTAGTGTCCCGTCCTTCTTTATTTATGGGGCGCGCAGCGCAGCTAGCGTGTCGTGTTACCCAGCCAGTGATTAAGGTCCACAGGTTGTAGGCCACGGTGTTTTGGATAAGCTTGGACCCACGTACAGCCTTTATATAATATTTTTCGGACTGATGTGTCACTGAAACATAGATCTAAACTTACATATTATCTTTATAATAAGTGATATATAAAAAATTATGTAATTATTCAATGGTATGTAAGGAATTTTTTATAATTTTCTAGTGTATGAGAGCTGCCACTGTCTATAAAATATACCCTATAACTATAATAAAAAATCTTTTACTCCTAACTGCCATCTATTCCGCATCCCCATGCCCCTCATCCCGATCCCCACTCTCCTCCATCTGACACTTCTCCCTAGCGACAAAATCGCCAGCACCTAATCCCTCTTCTTCTCCGCCATGAGCTCTCCTCCGGCAACGGCTCCTTGCTTCTCCGGCAAGAACACGGTTTCTCCTCGCTTTTTCGGCCATATCCGACCAGGAGAACCCAAGCAGCGACGACGACTTAGAAGAATCCAAGCGGGAACGGTGGCTGAGGCAAACTCATGCGGTGATGGTGGCTCAGGCGGCGGTATGGGCGAACTGGGCAACGGTGGCTCAGGCGACGGTGCAGGCTTACTCGGGCGGCGACGGCGCAAGCTGACCTAGAAACGGCGATAGTGCGGGCTGACTCGAGCGAAGATGGTGGCTGGATCTGGCCTCTCCAACTCTGACGCGACCGGATCTAGCTTTCCCAACTCAGGTCAACCGACGGAGGTGGACACTCATGGTGAAAGAAAATGGATAAGGCAGAGCAACTCCACCACCATCTCGGGCCATTTGTACATGGTCATGTCATTTTTTCATTCGGAGGAACCGCCGATCGATTCCTCTGCTTATGCAAAATCAGATCAATCACAGAAGATAAAAAATAGTAGATTTAAACACAGAGAGATAGAGAGAACTCCTGGTCTTACTTTATTGCTTTCGGTTCTGATTCCGTATACAAAATAGCCAATAGTACTCCCTATTTATAACCTAGTGGTGAGGTGTCCACCATGGGCCAAGGCTTCATGCTTAGGCTCAGGTTTTCTAACACTCCCTCTTGGGCACTCAACCGGCATGTTCATGCCTCATCAAAACTCCACAAAAATCCAGTGAGAAAAATTTGGAGAAAGAGTACATAATACATGTTA
Organism: Bonia amplexicaulis; assembly: GCA_036346245.1. NCBI lineage: Eukaryota > Viridiplantae > Streptophyta > Magnoliopsida > Poales > Poaceae > Bonia > Bonia amplexicaulis. The sequence continues at coordinate 16,416,088 of CM070750.1, forward strand.
TGTTGCGTTGCACGAATTGCCTCATTAAAAACCTTGACCAAGAAACTTCAAGAAAACTCGACAAGGAAAAAGTGTACAATCCACCCAGTTTCATTTAATCTTCAAAATTTATTCTTTGGGTACTCGATCTTCATGATCAAGTTTTAATGATGAGCTTGCGAATATTCTCCCCCTGAATTCTGCACTTCTCTAAGTCTCATCATTCCAATTCCTCGTACGCATCTTTCAAAACTTGATGCTGGAAGTGATTTAGTGAATAAATCTATAAGATTCTCACATGACTTAGTATGCAGTACCTTAATTTCGTCCATCTTTTGCAATTCATGAGCATAAAAGAACTTGGGATTGATATGCTTTATGAGATGACTCTTCACGTAGCCCGTTTGCACTTGTGCAACACAAACTGCATTATCTTCATAGATAATTGTGTGAGCTTGTATAATATTCATATCACATGACTGCTGGATGTGGTGAATCATTCATTGGAGCCAAGCATATTCTCGTGCATCTTCGTATAGTGCTATGATTTTTGAGTGGTTTGTCAAAGTTGCTACAAGACTTTGCTTAGACGATTTCCATGAAATTGCAGTTCCACCACATAGGAATACATAGCCTATTGTGACCTTACGGTATGCGGGTCCGATAGGTACCCAGCATTTGCATAGCCAATCAAGCTCAAATCTTGATTCTTTCTGTAGAATAATCCAATGTCCTTACTTCCTTGGAGGTATCGAAAGATGTCCTTTATTTCCTGCCAATGCCATTTGGTAGGTTCTGCACTATGCCTTGCTAACAGGTTTACGGCAAATGCAATGTCCGCTCTAGTGCAGTTTGCTAAATACATAAGTTCTCCTACTGCACTTAAGTATGAGAATTCCGGTCCCAGGACTTCCATCCTCTCTTCCCTAGGTTGGTATGGATCTTTTTCTTGCTGCAAAGATCTCCCAATTATCGGTACTTTCGATGGGTATGCCTTCTCAAAGCCGAACCTTTCTAACACCTTTTTGGCGTGTGTTGACTGATGTACTAATAATCCTTCAAGGACATGCTCGAGCTGTAGGCCTAAGAAATATTTGGTTTTACCCAAATCTTTCATTTCAAATTCTGACTCCAGGTAAGAACTTGCTTCCTTTATGTCTTCCATTGTCCCGATGATATTCAGATCATTTATATATACTGAGATTATACAAAATCCATTCTGGGATTGTCATATAAATACACAAGGATAATCTTCATTATTCGTGTAGCCTTTCTTGCATAGAAATCGCTTAAGCAATTATACCACATTCTGTCTGATTGCTTGTATCCGTACAATGATTTCCCTAAGCTTCACACTGTACATATTTCTATTTGCTCTGTCTTGGTCCGGCACAGGGATACCTTCAGGTACCTTCATATAAATCTCCGAATCTAAGTTTCCATAAAGGTATGCAATTACCACATCCATCAATTTTATTTCTAAATTCAAGTTTACTACCATTGAGATTAAATATCTAAAGGTAATTTCACTCATGACTGGGGACTAGGTTTTCTCATGATCAACTCCTGCACGTTGAGTGAAACCTTGTACTACCAGCCTTGCTTTATATCTTACAACTTTATTTCTTTCGTTTATCTTTCGAACAAATACCCACTTATGCCCTATAGGGTGCACATGGGGAGGTTTGTGGCTTACAGGTCCAACACCTTTCTTTTGTTCAGATATAATAATTCAGTTTCTATTACCTTCTTCCAATCTTCCCAATCTGATCTTTTTTACATTCAGCGAGCGATGCAGACTCTGAATCAAGATCGATGATTGTGATAATTTTATTGCAAAGTAGATATCAACATTGGTTGTTATCCTATTCATGGACTCTCTTGTGTGTACATAATTTATAGCTATTTCTTTATGAGTTGTTTCTTCTGGTGCTTCTCATTGCTCATCGCTTCTTTCAGTTGCAGTGGCATGTCCCTTTCGTTTTTCGGCTCCGATGTGTGCGTACACATCCATGCCGATTTCTTCTTTCAAAGGGATGTTCAGATCTAGTATGCCCTTTTCTGAAGGTGTCATATTGATGTCAGGTCTCAACTGGCTCCCCTTCTGGTTCTGGGGAACTTTAGTGATCGGTTGTGTCAAGTCCTTCTTATCCTTCTTCCCCAGGCGTCCCCGGTTACTTAGGATTCGAGGGACCGTAGTTCTAATCCTTTTATTCTGAGGTCTCTGGACGGGATTAAAGATATCTTCTACTTTCTTTTGTATTGCAACCCTCTCCAGTACATTGCGTGCAGGCACATGCGACTTGGTCACACTCATCAAATCACTAAAGTGGTTAGGTAGTTGATTTGCTAATGCTTGCAAATCAATGATCTTCTGTACTTCTCTATTTGCTTCAGTAGTGCGTGGGTCATGTGCATGGATTCTTGTGGCTTGCCACGTAATATTTTGATATTTTTCATCAAGAGGTTGATTTCCTCCCCCTAATGTTGGGAAATTATCCTCATCAAATATGCAATCAGCGAAGTGGGAAGTATGCAAATCTCCTGTTATGGATTCTAAATACCTGATTATGGATGCTGTCTCATAACTAACGTATATCCTAGTCTTTCGGAGAGGACCCATTGCAGTACGCTATGGAGGGGGTATAGGTACATAAACCTTGCATCCGAAGTTGATGAGATTTGCTGTGGAGATGAGAAATTTTCGGTGCTGACCCTTGTGCTAGTTGCATAGGAGAATGGATGTTGTAGGCCGACGGTATAAAGTTCATGAGATTTACTGTATGTAGGACTGTGTGTCCCCAACATGTAGCTGACAAATTACAATTCTGCAAAAGTAGTCGAACAATAAATTTAAATCTCTTGATTAATGCCTCTACTAAACTATTATGGGTATGGACATGCGGTACAGAATGCTCAACTGTAATTCTCGTTGCCATGCAATAATCATCAAATGCCTTTGAAGTAATTCTCCGGCGTTGTCCATTCTGATGGACTTTATGGGATGATCAGGGAAAATATTTCTAATGCGAATTATCTGCGAGATCAGCTTTACAAAAGCATGATTTCTCGTAGACAATAAATATCGATGAGCACCATGAAATATTTAAATGGCCCTGAAAGTGGCTGAATGAGATCGTAAATGTCTCCTTGGATGCATTCCAGGAATGCAGGACTTTATCCTTCACTTTTAGAGTAGAAGGTCTAGTAATTAATTTTTCGGTGGCACATGTAGGGCACACAAAATCTTCACGATTCGGAAAATTCTTTATATTGATATTATGCCCTTGGAAAATTTTTATTATATTTCTCATCATCCTAAGACCTAGGTGGACTAATCTGTCATGCTAGAGACAGAAAAGTTCAGAGCTTCTAAATACTGTCTACTAGGTAGTTTAGGCTACAGGTGCCTTGATGTTGGTGTAGTATAGCCCAGTTTCTAACGCAGGAAGTTTTTCTAATATACTTTTTCCATTTGTTTCGCGCTTCTTGATGAGTAGGTATTCCTTACCGTACTCTTCTTCAGTCTTAATGTGGAAACCATTGGCACGAATATCCTCAAAGCTTAAGAGAGTTCTAGTTGATTCTGGGTACAATAAAGATTCTTGAATGACCAAAGTTGTGCCCATTTGAAGTATAATTGTGGCTCTTCCTGAACCTGTTATACAAGCATCGCTACCGGCGATTGTTGTAAGGATGCTAGCATTCTTACTAATCGACTGCAAATACTTTATCTCTCTTAAGATGGTATTCGTTATGCCACTATCAGCTAAGCACACTTTCTCCATAGGGCGCCACACGTGTTCTAATATAAGGTATTTTATTAACATGCATTAGAAGGCAATCAACACATAAATAAAATACTTCAATATTAAAACATATCATGCCATTATAAACTGAATAAATGAATGAATTATTCAAATATCATCCAACTATCACGAGAAAATAAAATTGCTTAAGTACCATCAATGCAAATTCTAACCTATTCTTTCACACAAAATAAATAACAATTAAAGTCTAAATGCATTCTGTGTATTAGACTGAATCTGCTAAAAAATCAGAGACTTCGTTTGCTATTTTCTCAGGGGTGATATGCTCTTTGAGAGAAATCATAGCGGTGGCAGCTGCAAGGTCAAAAGGGGATGCTGCTGCTGGAATGGTTTCAACCTCCATCAGTGTAGGTAGCTGTTTAGAACTCTCCTCCACAATAGATGCAAAGTAGGTTTCATGCTATCCTTTGCCATCCTTCTTTTTCTGGGCTTGAAAGGCATCGATGACATGTTGCGGCTCTTTACAGATCTGCTACCAGTGCCCCCACGTACCACACTTGTAGGCCTTGCCATTCCGCTTTGGCTTCCTTGCCTCATTCTCACGCAGAGCATCTGACTTGCCTTTTTGGGCTACGGCCTTACCCTTCCTTCCCCTTTTCTTCATCATGGGCTTTCGCACCTTCTCTGCCATGTACTCATTCTTGAGAGTATGATAGAGATGGTGCCTGAGGAAGTGAAGTGCCTGATCATTTTCCTCAGGTGTGGGTTAGGCGTCCCGCAGTGCGCCAATCCCAACAACAATGTAGAGCTTCTTGGCTCCAAGTACTATCTCGTTATCGGAAGCCCAAGTCAGATAGTTTTCGCCATGCTAGGCCAGCTCCTCGAACTCCCGGTTCGTGATGTCATTTATCTACATTTGCACGAAAGAAATATATAAATTTACTGCCGGTAAACATGCATGGAACAAATTTACTTCAGGTAAATAAATTTGATAATGGTACAAAAGATTCTCGTAATGTTCCAGAATTTTCTATGCATTTTTTTAAAATTTTACTGTTAATTTCAGTGATTAAAGGAAATTTAAATAATTACGATTAATCAAAACAGTAATTAAATACAGAAAACATTTAAAATAATAATGACAGAAATAAACATGCTTCAAATGCCAAAATTAATTCAAAATTTGAATTCCGAGGCCCTTTTATGCCGAAATATGAATTTGCAGATAATTCTGCAATTTTTGAGGGTCTATATGCAAGGTTTTCTAATTTTCAGAGAAAATTTTCGTGTGATTTTATGATTTTCAAGGGTCTTTCTGCAAAAATTGGGATCCATCTGAAATTTCTAAGGACCCTTTCATAATTTTTGAAATTTTAGGGGCTTTTCTGCAAATATGCCAACGCCTCCATCCGGGCCATGCTGTCGGCGCGATTTGCGATTTCGGCCCATCCGGCCCACCCGGTTCGGCAACAAAACAACTATGGTAGGGTTTCAACTACCTGTTCACGGCATGGCAGCGGCGGCCGACTCGAGCGGCCGCGGGCGGGCGCGAGGCGGTGGCGGTTGGCTCTGGCGGAGTGGGTGGTGTGCGGGCGGCGTGCATGTAGAGGCGACTACGGTCGTCCGGCGGAGCGGCGGCGCTCAGCGTATCCGGCGGCAAGACGGGCGGATCTGGCGGCGGCGTTTGGCAATGGCCGTGGTGGCATCGGCAACACATGGGGCGGCACCGACGGCAGCCGGCATAAAAGAGGTGGCCCCGGCGGTCTGGCGGCGGTGGCGGCGGCTTTGGGCCAAGACGTCGGCACGTGTGGCGGCGCATGGGGAGGAGAGCGGCGGCGCTTCACGCCTGGCGGCCGTCAGACGGCATTGTGCACATATTTTTTTCTTTCTCCTTTTTTTCAATCTATAGTGCAATCAACATCTACTCTCTCATGTAATCTACTGATCGATATTGCGTCGGTGACTTCAAGTCTGCTAGCGGTAGATTAGAGCAGATTTGTACCGTAGAGAAATAATCTATAAAGCGAAATCTGCGAATTTAGAGCGATCTAGATACAGACAATTCAATTTACTAATGCTTCGATGATTACCTTCGATTCACCGGAGCGATTCGTGCTGATAACGTGTTGAGGAACTGTCACGGCGACTAGTCCGATCGATTTCTCTGCTTATGCAAAACCAAATTAATCACAGAAGATAGAAAATAGTATATTGAAATACAGAGATAGAGAGAATTACTGGCCTTTATTTATTGCTTTTTTTCGATTCCGTACAAAAAATAGTCAATAGTACTCGCTATTTATAACTTAGTGGTGAAGTGTCTACTATAAACCATGCTTTAAGTCTAACCTAGGTTTACTCTCTCTTTTCATGGAGGCCAAAAGACGCCCAGCTGTACGAACTAGTAATGGGAGTACGTCCTATAATTAAGGGCGTAGCTAGCAGGTCCTGGGCTTCTGATTTCAGAAATTGTCACAGTTTATAGCGTGCAGTTTCGTAGGTCTTCTTTCGGACGGTGCAATACGAAACTGCCCTGCAGAAACACCATGGTTAGCATCGCACGCGATCGCTGGCTCACGGAAGAACAAGAACGAGAAGCTCAGCCATTTCGGACGAGGGAGGACGGAAGAATTTTCTGGGCCTCCGCCCAGTCCCGCGTGGGACTCGAGCTGGTTAGGCCGGCCCGAGCGTGGCCGACGACGTAACTCGGTCGTTGCACAGCGCTGGACCCGGACGCGGCCGGTCGACTTCACCTGGACAACGACGGAATCAAAGGCAGTTATGACACTGTTTTATACTGTTTTTTATAAAAATAGTAGTATGTGAGATGTATTGATAAAAATATTGTTTTTACCGTCGGCGGCCGGACGGTAGCGCCCGCGAGGCGATGCGTGACGCTGCCGCCCCCTCACTGGATGGCAGGCCGCCACGCGGGGGCCAAATGGCAGGCCTGCCTACCGCCCAGGGAGGAGGCTAGCCGACGAAATTACTTGCCCTAATTTGCTTTTGTTTAGTGATTGTTTGAATTTTTAAATATATCACATGAGCTCCAAAAATTACGAAAATTTATGTAGAGCCTCCCGACATAACGTACCTAGCAGTGTAATTTTTGGGTAATTTTATACATCACTAATATTACTAAAAAAATCATAAAATTTTGATAATTTTACGAGTTTTTACATATAACAAACGAGCTCCAAAAATTACGAATTTTTATATGAAGCCTCCCGATATAGTATTAGTTATTGCGTAATTTTTTGGGAATTTTATATTTGCCGAATTTACCACGTTTATTCATGATAATTTTATCGTAATTATCGGGCTGTTGGTGCTATCGTTTCATGTTAATTCAGTCCTTCTTTGAAGTACGTGAGATCTGTCCTTTGCACATGTGTATACCCGTTGCTGCTATCTTTTCTTTTCCACTACGTGCTTCGCACAAATGTCACTCTGCCCGTGTCGTCCCACCTCGCGCACTGCCTTGTCCACACTGATGTCGTTATGTCCATGCCGTCCATCCTCGTCTGCTCCCTCGTCTCCATATTTGCAAGTGTTGCCATGCCATCCCCTCATCGAAAGTACTGTGCATCGACAAGGAGTCCTTAATTTGTGGGTTGAGTGCACCGGGTTCGCTTTGCACTCAGCTATAAATACAAACATGTCATAGTTGGTCCCCGGTCATCTCAGTCGCTCATCGCTCCCGGAAAGACTGATAATTGTTTTGGATTGGTAGTCAAATTGTCAGTAATTAATGAACTATTCATATGTAGTTACACGCATGTAATTATGTTTGTTACAACGCTTACTACGAATATGGTTGTTGTGACTTCAGGTAGTCGCAGACATGGAACACTTGATAATGTTCTACGGCGATGGTCTTGTACAGGCTAGACCCAATGGGTTGGACCTATCAATATGCCAATACAAAGTGCTCCAAACCGAGAGACTCGACATCATGAATATTCATGAGCTACGAAGCTGCATTTGAAGAGAGTTCGCCACGGAGGCAATGGCGATGAAACTTGCCATCGAGGGGATCACCTGCACCAATGGTGTGTGGGACCTCGTGAAGGTGAATGGCACTACAGCATGGAGGCAGTACATGCAAATTGCCTCCCAGCCTGAGGCGGCCATTTACGGGAGGCCGATGGTGTACCTAAGTGTCACACACTGGGAGTCCGGAAACGTTGATGAGCCCGGCCCCTCGATAGCCGGCGAACCACAAGCGGAGCTTCAAGATGATACCACTCAATGTGTTGTATCGGAGGGTACAGTCACCCCTGATTTCATGAGGAATGAGGGATCGGGCATGTGGTGGTCAGTTCGAATTGACTGCCACAAGTATCTATCGAAGTAGCTCCTTGGGTTGGAATCCGACGAGGACATTGACCTAGGTTCTGATGATAGCGAGGACGACGGACAGCAAACGGCTGGTCCACCATAGGGAATTGTGTCATTGAAGGTGTCCTATGTCTCCTCCAGGCACGATGATGTTGTGGTACGTTCCCTCGTGCTGCCGCATGAAGAAGGGTCTCAGTGGGGGTTTTAAGCTGACACCCTCCTAGTTGGGCAGCGCTTCCCTAGTAAGGCAGTTGTGCAACAAGCTATTGTACAGTATGCCTTGTCTATCAACCGTGTGTACCGAGTGCACCGGTTCAACCTAGCCAATTACGCTGTGAAGTGCGTAGTGGAAGACTACTCCGCAAAGGTCAGTGCTCAACGAGGCAAGATTTTTTGCTTGGCATTCTCGATCAAGACGGTGATCGACCATACTTGCGTGCTCAGCGAGCCCTTGTGCCATCATCGGAACATGATTTCTGCATATGTGGCAAGCTCGTTGCAGCGGATGTTTCTATCTCCTCGAAGATGCTCATGTTAGAAGTCGTCAATGTGGTTGGCTATCCAGTCAGCTACAGTAAGGTCCGATGAGCCAAGCACAAGGTCATCGAGTCCATGTATAGGATGTACGAAGAGGTGTACAACCTTGCACCGAGATTACTTCGCCAGATAGCTGAGTCAAACACTGACACGTACATAAACAAGCTTGAGTGTCCAGATGCTGACGGAGGGCCCAACTGCTTCGTACTGGATTGGCTATTCTGGACTTTCGCCTAGGCCATTGATGGCTTCAAGTTTTGTCGTCTTGTGCTCACGATGGATGTCATTTTTCTCACAGGGAGTTACAAGGGAACCATTCTCACCGTTGTGGCGGCCGACGTGAATGATCAGCTTCTCCAAGTGGCATTTGCCATTGTGGAAAGTGAGAACATGTCCAGTTGGCTCTGGTTCCTGGCGAATGTGAAGCAATCGGTGGATGGCGATCGACCCAACGTTTGCATCATCACGGATCACAATGCTGGGTTGATAGTCGTGCTGAGCACCATGCAGCAGGGGACCGAACCCCCTCACCACTGGAATGACGTGAGAACCCGATGGTGCATGAGACATCTTGCATCTAACTTGTTCACATGGTTTCGCAACAAGGAAGTTGTGAAGATGTTCAATCAAAACCAGAGGCAGAAGTTCGAATCCATCTGGACAGTGTTAGAAAGGCGAACTACAGAGGGAGAGCAATCCCGCGGTGCCATAAGTTTCTCCGAGTGGATTCGTCGGCACGCTCCTAAATTACAGAAATGGTCCCTTCTCTATGATATGGATGGTGTGAGGTATGAGATTATGACGATCAACATATCCGTTGTGTACAACACATCCTGAAAGGCGTGTGGTGCCTTCCTATCACCGCGATCGTGTAGGAGACGTGGACTTGCACTATTGGTTATTTCATCAATAGAGCCACCGTAGCTAAGCGTCAAATAGACGAAGGCAAGAAATGTTCTAAGAACATGCAGAGACATATGGAACTGAAGATGGAGAAAACCCGAATGCACGACATCCGGGTAATCGATGGACTCCAGAGGAAGTACGAGATAAGGCTTCGACAAAAATATGTGAACAGTCATGCCAGGGGCGAAATGAAACATGCATGCATCCTGGGTGATGTGGCAACATGCACCTGCAACATGCCGACGCTCCTGCACAAACCATGCTCCCATGTGTACAAGGCATGTGCACAAATGAGGCAGATGTCCGAGCTGTGATACCTCAGTGTACTATGGCATGCAACACTTTTTCAGCACATGAAGTGCAAAGTTTCACTCGTATAGCTTGGATATGAACTACAAAGATCTTTGGCCGGACATGCTGCAATGGGCCCCAACAAGGAGTTGAAGGTAACTAAGAAGGGACGTCGGCAGACATGGTGCTTCCAGAATGACATGGATGTGAGCCAACGTACCAGCATTTCTCGCACAGTGAAATGTCGAATATGTAAGACCTTCGGGCACTCATTGAAGGATTGCCCCAACATGCTATAACCTTCTCTGGTGTGTGCCTACTGGTAGAAGGTGCCTCGTGGTACCCACATGGAGTGTTACTGTAGGGGGCGCCTCGGACGTGGTTGCCATCGTTGTAGTGTCACTCACATATGCAACTAGGGTTCGCGCAACAGCATGTGTGATCATACGAACTTCCTATATTGACGACCTTCTCGTTGCCCCTTTCGCGCTGCATCTGTTGTCGGAGGTCCTCGTTCTCCTCATTGAGACTATCAATCTACGCCTCCATCTCTAAGATTCACTCCCACAGTGTATCCACGTACCTCGCAACATAGTGTTCATGGGGAGGATCGATCCAGCGTACAAAGTTGCATTTTGTCACCTGCACGAAAGGAGGGTTAACATGAAAGTGCTATTACCAGTAAGACAAAATAAACTATTGGTTAATTGTACCCCAGAGTGTGGGCATCGGAAGAAACATCGCCCGCCATCGAAATGGCCATCGACGACCTGCACGACTGCGTCCTCTCTGTGTCTGCATTTTGGCCATACCGGTTGAGTCCCCTTGTTTGGCCTCAAGCGGTAGTTATGACTAAAGTCCTCCCTCCTTTCCAGGGGAAGGTCTTCTTTGGCAACCCCGCTCCGACTGGCCCCTCGATGTCTGCTATTCTATGTTACTGTATGACGTAGAAGGTTCTTCTTCCTACAAGAAGCAAAATAAAGTTTACATGAGCGATTGTGAGAGCTCTGTACTTGAAGCGAGCGAAAAGAGAATCCGGTGCGTTCCCATCAAAAATTACGAACGCGTTGTTGACGTGCACTAGCACAGGCGACAACGGATACCATGGTAAAAGTGACATATGTGCACACGACGAAGCGGGCGAGACGGGGCTACATGGCTACACTAACATTTATGCCGATGAGGGAGCGGGCGAGGGGGCCGTTATGTCAAGCCAACACATATCCGAATGACATTAGTAATGAGAGAGCACGCCAGAGGGGCACATACAGAGAGCGTGACAATTGTGCAAACCAAACAGCAGTAAATAATATATACCAGAATTGGCGACATATGGCACTTCAAAACATGTGTGAGGATCATTAAATTCATGATTAAGTTAATATAAATAAACGTGCCAAATTTGGAACATATAAAATTTCCAAAAAATTACACAATAACTATTACTGTATCGGAAGGTTTCACATAAAATTTCATAATTTTTAGAACTCATTTGCTATATGAAAAACTCATAAAATTATCGAAATTGTATGAATTTTTGAGCAACATTCGCAATGGATAAATTCCCTAAAAATTACACCGTGGGGTATGTTGTGTTGAGGCTGTACATAAATTTTCGTAATTTTTGGAGCTCATTTGGTATATTTAAAAATTTAAACAAGCACTAACGAAAAAAATTAGGCCAGGTAATTAGACCAGCTAATTAGTTGGCCTAATTACCTACCGCCTCCTCTCCGGGCGGTAGGCAGCCTGCCGTCCAATGAGGGGGCGTGGGTCTGCCGCACAGCCCGTCGACGGTAAAAATGATATTTTTATCAATATATCTTATATACTACTATTTTTATAAATATGATGCGAAACAGTGCTATAACTGGCTTTGATCCGATAACGACGTATACGTATTCTTGCCTCAGTCCAGTCACGCCGCGGGTAATGGACCTTTGCGTTTGCGTCGACCACAGCTTAGACAGCGAAGGTAAACCATTATAGAGAGAATAATTTGGCCGGTCTTACGTTGTTGATAAATTAACAATTTAGGTCTATTCTTTTTAATTTATAACTTATAATTTATAGTTTTTTCTGATAAATAAATGTGACGATTTTTTCATCGTTTTTCTAGATAATTTATCATAATTACTTTTTCAAAAAAAATTATCAATTTATCGGCATTTCGTCTGTGGCCTGCTCAGGTCCGCTGGATGTATGGTGTGAATGGTTGTTGCCTGCCAAGTCGCGGTCTCGCGGAAAGAAGATGCGCTACCCACCAACGTGACCTATGTCGTCTCTAATCGCGACGTTACATGCAGTTGTTTAGGTGCTGTCGTACAGCGAATACGTAGAAAAACGGGACTTAAGTCTTCCCCGAGTGAGAATACAAAGTCTTCCAGGACTTTGTAGTAAGCCGACCGCTTTGGTGGTCAAATTATGCAAACTTTTAATAAAGAGAGAATAGATTCTATATCACTGAGTGACCGGTTTCACAAACTGCTATTGGTGAAGAGCCTAACTACTATATGCCACTGAGTTAAATCAAACTTCAATTATATGTCATTGCCATCAGTTAGTCTCCGTTTGGTCCTGGAAAAAACGAATTTGCATTTAGTTCAAAATCTATCCCTATGATAAAAATTAAATATAGGGCAAATTGGCTTAGCAAAAAATTCTAAATTTTTTTGGTGGATAATTAGGGTAGTGTACAACTCAAATATAAAACTTCATGAACTGACCCTTCTATTTGGTCTATTTTTGAAATTCAAGTTCAAAATCAGACTATTTGAGCTATTTTGTAAACTGGGACAAATTAATTGTATAAAAATGCAGAATAATAATTTTTAGGAGCTATGTGATATCTTAGTAGCATGTAATAATTTTTCTAGAATTTTTAGACCTCATTTAGTCTCTGTTTGTAAATAGTAATCTTTATTAGCATTTAAATTAAAATCTAAAAATTTTCTTTGAACAGTGTCTTAAAATATTTTTCCTAGCTGACTGACATATTGGGCAGCACCCTTGTGAATTTTCATAATTTTAGAGGTTTTTGCTATTTTAAATAAATCGGATCTTCGGTCTTTTGATAGGGGCATTTTGGTCTTTTTTCAAAAGATAACGGTCTCCCCTAATGGTCAACTAACAATAGTAACATATAGTGGAACTAATATCAAGGTTAGTGATATACAATAGTTAGGCCCTTCGTTGGTGACAGTTTGTTGAACCGACTACTCCCATGTGGCATAAAATTTATTCTCTTCAATAAACCAATTAATTGCTACATCTTTCCACCTATCTATTTATACTTACCTATACTAATTAGTACTCTAGGGATAATCAGGGATTAATCAGGATAAAAAGGAAAAGATCTAGCTATCCATGCACTCAGTATTCATAGATTACTATTAAAAGATAATTCTCAACTAGTAGCGAATCAAATAGGAAAACAGTATAAATGCCTAAATACCATGATGTCATGTTATCTTGCAGAAGTACAAAAACTAGAAAAGCATTTATTTGGTTTTGAAGTTCAATACATTCCTAGAAAGAAAAACTTTCTGACAGATCAGTTGGCACGGATGGCTTCTTCAAGATCACCCGTTCTGCTCGGAGTACTTCTCGAGCAACTCGACAAATCCTCAATAGTTGAGCATTTCGAAGATGCTCCAATGAAGGTCACTCATATTGACCTCAACAATGATTGGTTGACATCAATCTATAAATATCTTCAATATGGCACACTTTCTGAAGATGATGTAGAGGCTGATTGTACACTCAAAAGACCAAGTTATACATTCTGATTAAATGTACCCTCTACAAACGTGGAACTCATAGAGTGTTGATGAGATGCATATTGCAAAAGGATGGTTTCTATTTACTATCTGAAATACATGGAGGAGTATGTGGATCACATCATTCTAATAGAACACTAGTCGATAAAGCCTTTCAATAAGGATACTATTAGGCAACTGTCCTCTATGATGTAAAAGAACTTATGTCAATTTGTGTACAATATCAGTTTTATAGCCGATAAGTATATTAATTTGCATAAGCTCTACAAACAATACATCTTTCCTGACCTTTCATAACCTGAGGTTTAAATATTCTAAGACCTTTACTAAGAGCATTCAGGTGCTTTGAATTCCTTTTTGTAATGATTAATATGTTCATAAGATCTAAGCTGAGCCAACTGTTAACATAACAATTGAAGCCGTCAAGAAATTCATAACAAAAAACATGATTATATGATTTCGTGTTTCTAGTCTAATCACAGACCACGGTACCCAGTTTTTGAGCGAATATTTTCAGGAATTTTGTGAAAATCTAGGTATCAAGGTATGTTACACCTTAGTGGTTCATCCATAGAGTAACTAAATAGCATAAAGATCCAATGGTATACTAATACAAGGGATTAAACACCAATGTTTGACCAGTTAATACAATGACCAGGATCTTAGGTCCAAGAACTTCCTTCTGTGTTATAAGCGGTCCAGACCACTAACAGTCATGTGACCAGAGAAGCACCCTTCTTTCGAGTTTACGAAGCTGAAGCCATGCTTACCCGGAATTAAAGATTAGCTCTACTCAGATGGATCGTTATAATGATAACAATCAAGAAAATCACCAGATTGATGATATTGATTTCCTTCAAGAACGAAGAAATACAGCCTTAATACAATCGACGGTTTACCAATAAGCCGTGTGAAAATACCACAGTTCTAAAGTGCAGCCTCACAGCCTAACTGTAGGAGATCTAGTTTTCAGGAAAATTCAGAGCTAATCAAATCACAATAAACTTTCTCCTAAATAGGAAGGTCTCTACATTTTAATTGAAGTCATCAAACCAGGCTCGATATGACTAGCCATGTCGGATGGACATGTTCTTCCTAATTCTTAGAACATTGATCAAGTATGTAAGTTCTATGTTTAATTTACTTATTTTCATGTTTCAATAAAGTTATATTGTCATTCTTTTTCCTATGAGCATTTTTATGTGTACCTTATTATCCTAAGTTTGGTCACAAAATATCATTGTTGTCAACACTACTCAGAGAAATATACATATTTCTCTAAACTCCCTTCTTAGGGATGTTTGTTTTTACTTTATTGGCTTTAACATTTTTGTTAAATGTCATGTGGATCATTATCATAACCTTCACAACGAGGGTTACTACAATAATCTGCACTCTTTCTTCCGAGAAAAACAAGTAAAAAACAAAATAGACAACTAACATAGTCACTTAACCTCAGGGGCTCGAAGGCTTTATTTCTTACTTCTTCATTCTATTCTTCTCTTGTTTAATCTGGTCGAGACATGGAAAACCACCTAGTAAAAATCCTCATCTCTGTACATGGTCACGCCCACTGGAAGGAAGTTTCTAGTGAAGACCTTTTTCCTAAGATCTTTGCTACTTGTCGAAACTCGACATTGAACACATTTTTGGGAAGTTTTGTTTACACCTTTTGTCAACAACTATTTTACGACTAGTTCAGATAACAAGCACAAATAAATAACTTTTTTTGCATATGTTCTTGCATTATTTCTTATCAATTTTAATATCAACAAGTTTATGTCATAGTACTTTCTTATTAGCTTACGATTATGATATATCACGATTA
This sequence comes from Bonia amplexicaulis, assembly GCA_036346245.1. NCBI lineage: Eukaryota > Viridiplantae > Streptophyta > Magnoliopsida > Poales > Poaceae > Bonia > Bonia amplexicaulis. Next base: position 16,431,519 of record CM070750.1, read on the forward strand.
TGACAAACGTATCTAAGATTAGTTGGAATCTTTCATTGGCTCTGTCCAAATAATTTTCTAGTACTACTTGATCCTTTCAAAATCATAATCAAAGTGCATTAATATACTTAGTCTACTGATCAAAATAACCTATATCTTTTTTTTGGTCTACTGCTTACTTAGTAAGTTATACAACTAAACAAGCAGTTGAGGATTAGGAGAAATACGACCACTCTTTAGAAATTTGAGGAAAATGACATAAACTTTATTACTAATAAAGGTAAGTTTTCACATAAAGCATTTTATTTTACATAGTGGCTAACTACTTATCGAAGTCTCCCGACTAGCCACTGTCCGATGGAGACTCGACCTTTATCTCTTCAGCTATCTAGTTCCCAAAGGCCTTCACCTCTTCAAAGAACTTGGTAGCTTCCTCCTCCAAGTAGTTGAATTCCACTCTGCGTGCTTGAAGATTTAGAGTAGGATCAAAAGTCTTAGGATTTGCTAAGGTGAAGCTAACTCCATTTGTGACAGCATCCCTCATGGTCCACTCGTGGTTGCTCCTGGAGGTAGCCAACAAGTCTTAAAAGCTTTCGAGTTGTCAACCAAGACAACTTACCTTCTCGACTAGATCCTCCGAGGAGGCAAGCGCCTCTAAGCCCATCTTCATCTAGATAAGCGTGTTGTTGATGAAAATGATATTTTCTTGAATAGTCCTTTCAATCTCATTCTTCTCCTCCTTGGAACCAAGAGTTTTTTCCAGTTCTTGAACTTTCAAAGCTGCTCTGCACAAATAACTCAAAGTTAATCAAGGCATCTTATAAACAAATTAAATTGGTTGAATCAATGATCAGTTACATTGGTTTTCTTCTCGTAAGTTTCAATGACTTCCTTATGCTAACGGACACTGAAATTGAACTTGGTCAACCAGTCTTCGATCGATCGGTCCTTAGCTTTGCACATATCTTCGAGCTCTAAGATGATAGTGCCCTTCGCTTTTGCCTCCTCAAAATCTTCTAATTCTGTCGACCACAACAAAGAAATAAGTAAGAAATAGTAAAGATTCAGAAACAATATAGACAATGTTAAGAAGAGACTTACTCTTCAATTGAAGGCTCTTTTCCTCAAGTGTCTTGAGAAGCTGTTCGTTCTTAGTCAAAGTTGACCCAAATAGTTCCCTCTTTTCTTGAGTGTATCCTCAAGCACCTTAACGGTGCTTCCCAACCTATAGACATGTTTGACGGGTTACGACAAGAAAGACACTTCACGACTAGAATGTAATGAGAAGAAACATGATCATTGCCACTCATCAACCTATCAATAGAGAGTAGTCCTCTCCTTCTAGAGGGCTAATGAGCGCCAGGTGATCTCTTCAATCAGGGCAATTCCTTCCACCATGTGCTAAAAAGGAAGAGAGAGATAGAAACTCAGGAAAGTTTCGAAAGGATCAATAATGTATCATAAGTGATCTTAAAACCTTACCTAGATCGTTTTACTAGCATATCTAGAGTAGAGTTTTTCAAGACCGGTCTTCAGCTTGAGGTTGATACCTTCCTCTACCAAAGCTCCTTATTTATGATCCGTTCCTTTCAACGAGGAACTCTCAACCTCCGGTCCTCCGAAGAAGGAAGGAAGCATTTTTCACTTATTCCTCTTTGGTCACCACTATCTTAGCAGAAACAAGAGTCTACTGGGACTTCATCTCTGCTTTAGGACCCTTCGATGGTGTCGGAGCCACTGAAGGATCCTTCGTCATAGCAGCTTCTGTTGATTTCATCATTGGTTGAGGGGCTGCTATGATCACTTTCTCCTTTGATGCCTGTTCGGTAGAAGCACTTAGGAGGGAAGTGATCGTAGTGGTTGAAGTGCTATAAAATCAGAAGAATACGAAGAAACTAAAAAGGTATAACTCTAGACAATTTCTTATGAGTAGTACATAACTTGTTTTCTTCATCTTGAAATTGAAATTCCTTGGAGCATAATCCAGAGTGCCCGCCTTCCTCTTCTTCTTCTCGATAGATTTTACCAGTATAATACTAGTAGGGCTGGTTGAACCCTTAGTATCTCTTGACTGGATGCTTTCATCCTTAGTCAGTTCCTCCCTGGGGTGATCGGAGATAGCTTCTCCACTCCCCTGCACCTCCTCAGAGGGTTGGGCTTCCTTGATCACTGGAGCTGTTGTCTCCACTAGTGTTGTCAAAGCCTTAAGAGTGGTCATTGGGTCTTCAATCTAGTTAGTGATGATTATTTCGGAGCCCACGATCGATGGATCTGATGTCACCATTGGCTCCATGGTTGTGGTATCCCCAATCAGTGGTCGTTCCTTCTCTTCTGCCTTGTCATCAACTGAGATGAGTTTGGCAGTAAAACCCTTCATCCAAGAAACACACTCCCATGGGTGCAATTTCTCTGTTCTTTTATACAAGAGCAAGTGTTAGTTTGTAAGAAAAACACTCAAATTCATAGTAAGAGCACACCTTCAAGGGGATTTCTACCTACCTCTTAGGAGCCTGGGTGGTCAAAGGAGTACGAGGCGCGGTTGAAGGAGCACAATGTGATCCCGATACCCCATACAACTTCTTAACACCTCATCATTTCTTGGGGCTAGGAGCAACTTCCTCCGAACTCTCAGCCAGCTCTACACTCTTTGACTCTACCATCTGCACATGTCAAGAATGTTATGACACATCGATTAGAAAAGGAAATTTGGATGAAGAAAATTTTCTATTACCTTAAGTCTTTTGTTCCTATCTTCTGGAGAAGTAACCGCCAAGATCAAAGGAACACTTTCTTTCTGCTTAGGCTCCCCTCATCGATTGTCTTTACCCTCTCCCTTACTTTGGAAGGAGATAAGGCGACAAAATCAAAATAGATGAAAAATCTTAAGGTTGAAAAAATATAACTAAACAAAAAACAATTCAACCGGCTAGAATTCTCGATGGTTACCTTCCGAGGAGTTCCTGGTCAAATCTTTTGTGCCCTCATATTATAGCATGATATGATTGCATGATTTTAGGGGGCTGATTCAGCGCATGGAGAAATCCCTCACCATATGCCATGAAGTCAGCCCCTTGTCCATGAGATAAACAATAGCATCAATCCATCGCTCTATCTTTTCCTCCTTCAGAGAAGATCTCTACCTTGGGTTCTCTACTGCAATCCATCTAGCGCAGTAAAGGCTGTCTTCTTTGCTGACCGCTGTAGGGACCCCGGGTGTGGCAGCGTCCGTAGTTGCCGCATGTGTTCTCTATACTAGTCCCATGATCAGTAACTAGTACACACATTCACAACATTGAGATCACATCCATACACATCACATATATTTTTATTTATGCCAAACGGGTGTATAATCTTACATCATATGGCTGACCGGCCAAGAGAATACCAGAGTTAAGAGTAAATTGCAGAGAAATATAAATAAATAAATAGAAATATCAAGTGGTATACCACCATATCCACAAGAAACCGATTGGTGATTAGACCCTAGAAAATCCATCGTCGAAATCCCATAAGCCGAGGGCGGAGTACGCATTATTTGGCATGTATCCTTTTCATTCTCTGATTAACAATAATTTAAGCAAGGTTGAGTACATTATGTACTCAGCAAGACTTGTGGTGTATCGTAATATATATATATATATATATATATATACACACACACACACACACACACACACACACACACACACACACACACACACACGCAAGGCTATCAAAGGATGTGGCTCTATACTAAGTTTTTTTAGCATAAAGCAAATTTTATTTGCAATATCCATAAGTAGTAATTTGCAACAGGATTGTAAAGAGCATTTGACACATACTAAAAATAACATTTGCATAATTTTCATAACAATAGCTCAAATCCATTCACAGCATTCCTTAGCTGAGAACATCGTACATATCCCACCTATGGGCGTGGCACATGATTAGACATTCATGCTATCCCATATGTTTAGTCAAACAGTTTTAAAAAGGAAAACTATACCCTTTGTGGCCATATCCAAACTTGCTCATGACCGCGAGCACAGCTATTTAAATAGTTTTTAACACTGCAGACTTGTACAACTTTACCCATATGAGATAATCACACATACTGTCGGCCATTGCACGCTTCCTTAGGCGTGCGACGGGAGTAATTATCTTATAGCCTTTAGATTATCTAGTCCTAACCTTGCGCCAGCTTGATGAATGGATAGGCCCTCAATTCGATGCGCCAAGTGTGCTGCATGACAGACCCTCACCTCAGTGGATTACATCCCTTTGGTGAGGCATTCACCATTGTATTAGTAAGGCTTGGTCCTAACACCTTGGTGAAGGGAGCCCCTACAAGCCAGACCGTTACGCGGAATGCCCTTACCACTTCTATGCCTATCATAGTGCAAGACTAGACCTAGACAACTTAGTCAGCTAAATGCCAGAGCCCATATAGCACATATGGTTGTACAGTGTGACTTAGATGTGCTGCAACAACGTTCGGTCCATAATTGACTCGGGCGAGAATCTCTCCTATCTACATGCGATGTTCCGTCCCACATTCAATAGTTTACCATATAACTCGCTCACGTCGAAAAATTATGCTTTCACTTTGTTTCATACCAAGCTAGCAGAGGTTCCTCCTTTGGACCAGCATTTTGAAACAATCCATATCCATAAGTAAATTTTCTGAAATGTCAAACTTAGTGAAAGCAATTGTTGTGCTAAGTATCTAGACCATGTATCAATGTAGTATTCCCAATTTGACACTATTTATTGTCTAAACCATGTCCTAGAGGTTACAATAGTGAGGGTATTAAATTTCCAAGGAGGTTCAATGCATACTTGTAGGGCCCCAGATTTTACTATCTGGAATCCTCTGTGATTTAATGCACTATTCCCTGGATCAGTAGATAGTGCTCACAGTTACAGAAAATAAATATCAAATACATACCATGCGGAAGCATAAACAAAATAGTAAACTTACTCATGGGCGATTAGGCGAAATCGATAATTGCGGCGGAAGAACGAAGCACAGGTGGGACCTTGAGGACATGCCCACAGCGACCAAGCGGAGGTTCGCGGCCTAGCCCTTGACTTCTTCATCTTCTTTGTCATCATGACCCATAGTGTTGCTGATGCGCAGTGATCTGATTCTTGACTCTGGATTTGTTGTGAGAGCGAGTGTGAGCACACTAACCACCGTGCTCCACGTGCCAATACACATAATGCAAATAAATGGTATGCATGGCTAATCAAAGGAGAGGCTCGGGTTGTTTTATTTGCCAGAAATTGCTTTTAGCATTATTCTTATTATTTAACCATGGTGTTACTATTGTTGTCTAAAACTTCGAAAAGCGAGTGCCATTATTTATTTAATCCACCGATTATACACTTTCCATTTCGCAACACACCATTTCATTAATCCAGCCCTAGGTGTTTAATTCTCACATAATCCTAGCTTCCCCATAAAATTTATTCCTCAAATCTCAAATTTCACCAGAACTATATCACACTGATCTCAGATCCACCAATTAACTTCTTGTTAACTACTCAACTTATTTATACTCCAGTACATTTACCTATGACCCACCGATCAAAGGATTTCTATTGCATGACCCAAAATATTCAATAATCGAATCGAGGTTACCAATTCCATACGTGGGTCTGAATACCCACCACGCATTCATAAATCTAATCTTAGGCTTAATATTTAACAATCTATTTAGCTACTCATGCTAGCGAAAATCTGGTGTCCTTTATTTTGTATCCACCGACATCTGTTGTGTCAAAAAATTCCTAATAACCCAATCTTGTGATTGCTGTTCATCAATTATTCACCTCGTATTTGCTAATAACCCACTAACATAATTACTTTTTATTCCACCAAATTCGTTCGCATTAGGACTTCCTAACAATCCAATCGTTTCGGTCATTGGTCCCCAAAACTATAATTTGGCTCTTCCAATAATTCACCTTATTTTATATTATCTATCTCTAATTAACTCACTAGTACACATTTACCAAGAATATCAATGATCAAGTTCATACCCCAATTATCATATCCCAAGTTTTCAAAAATTCAATTCATCCATCCAGTATTTGTTCAAATCCTATTAAACTCATTATTGCCAACATCTCCCAAGAATTTATATTAATTAATAGTGTCGTAATCCAGCAGTTACCTTTGCACCCCCTAAATCTCCAAGAATCATTTAAATCATCTACCTAGCCCATATATCATTTAGACTCCACCAATTAGCTCCCAGAATCCACATTATCATTCCTCTTTTTATGGTCGACATGATCCCACTAGCATCTTATATATTTTTACCATAACAGCTATTTCCTTCTCTACATCTCTATTCATTCTTCCCGCCTTTTATTTGGTGATAAGTATTATCGGCATTCTGAGATATAATACATAGAAATTTCACGAGACTTAGCGGTTTGAACAAAAACATATTGTGTAAAGAATGCAATAACAATAGCGATTGATTCCATCCACCGTTACATGGCATCTGCACCATATGCTTAATCATTCAGCGTTATAGCCGCCTAACTTATCACTGGGACGACACCTAGGACAACACAAATCAGGGCCTTGCACTGCCCGCCACTTTTCCATTCCCACCCACAAAGGTTTTGAAATAGAACTATATCTGGTTAAGTTCCCATGTCCGCCCATGACCGTGGGCACGGCTATTCGAATAGTTTTTTACTCTGCAGAGTTTGTACACTTTCACCACAAGAGACAATCAACTCGTTACCCCACATGATTCCTTTGCCATGCAGTTGAGCAGACCATCACAGTGACTTTTCAAAGTATCTAGCTCCTTTTGTCATCTCACCTTATGGGAAACTGCCCACTTGCGGTGGGTCCCATCTATGCAGGATGTTTTCCACGATTACTACGCAGTAGGGCTCCCCTTCCATAGCGCTTAGAACATTGGAAAACCTCACCTCCCTCGGTGTCCCTTTAGGCCTCCCCTTGCCCTTGCGTATCCACTTCACTCCGCTAACCAGTGAGATGAGTCCAGGAGTTTCGATAAATTTACTTAGCCAAGTTGTACTTTACAGACTTGTGGTTGCACTATTTTACGTGGGAGATCATGACAAGATTCAGTCCTTAGCGGTATCTGGGCGGTTCTTCCACTAACCACATTGTGCTTCCACCGCACCACTCACGCACCCTCGAACCATCCGCCCAGATATTCAAGCAAGTTGAGGTCTTTGGGAGCATAAAATAACCATATCGAACATATACCAGTCATTACCACCATGACTGCCCAACCAAACTTTCTCATGATTAAAAGTGATGCTTGGGCGTTCTCACGCCCATGAGTATCTATGCAATACTAAGCATGGCATATAATTACGGACTTATTTTGAAAGGGTTACTATTATAATTTTGCTAGGGCGACAAAGATCACATATTCAAACATTCCAAAGGATGGGTAATACTAATCAAGGTAAACAATGGGCATATAACTATTAAATTAAACATGTATTGTATATAAAATAGCAGCATGCAATTTGATAATTTAAACAAAAGTAATCTGCAGAAAATGTAGGTTCAACATGAACAAAGTATTGACTCGCCTGACGCGGATTACCGCGGACTTGAGCTCACACGATGCTTTATCTTGAACTTCTATTCTTTATCTTCTCTTTGCTCTAACCACGTTTGATCCGTGGAATCTTCAGGACTCCAGTTCCTAATTACGTGACAAACGACTGAATCTAAATAAAAGCAAATAACTCAAAAGATCCAAATAAATCCGAATAAACTCAATTTAGTTTTATTACGAGTTAATGGGTGATTGGAGGCAAACTCGGTGGTAGAATATGACGACTCGGTCTTTTTACTAATAATCTCTTTTATTATTTTTGTATTTATTTAGGAAGTTCCATGAGTCAAGTTAGACTTACGATTTGGTGTACGAGGTTGGGGAGCATTATTTCGTTGAGCGTTATATTCAGGACATACGTTATATTTACGCAAGGTATACAACTTATAGTTTTAGAATTAATATTTTAGTCTTTCGGATTTTTATTCAAACCATATTTATTAACCATGTATGATCTAATCAAAATTTAAAATTGAAATCTTAGATAACCCCATTTATATCTTAGTTAAATTTTATTAGCTTCTCTAAATTATTTTCTAAATTCAAGTGGGCTTGAAAATCATAATTTTGGTCCCATTGGACAGATCTTGAATTTAGATGAATTTAGAAATTTGTGTCATTCAATTTGGGGCTAAATTGAATAAGTTATGCCCATTTAAAGTTCTTTAGTTTAATTAAATCTCAGAAACAATAAAATTCTGACAAGTGGGTCCCACTTCCGGTTTTTAATTTTTTCTTTTATTTTTATTCCTTTACTCTGTGCCTATGACAGGTGGGCCATACACTGTACTCACTGAACGGTGGGGCCCACATGTCGGTGAGAGTTGCGCGTATTAACCCAGCATCAGCATTTATGGAGGTCATTAGTCACTAATTAATTGTCATTAGCATTAACCAGTTTTTTTTGTCTGATCGTTAATTAAACTCGATTACCCCTAATAAATTTTGTATTACTCATTAATTAGTTTATTGATTTTTCTACCGAATTTCTCTTTACTATTACTACTCGGCGAAAATACCAACTAAAACCTAATCTAATAGCCGAGGGAATCGAGCGTAGGCGGAGTGGAAGCGAGCGCGGCTAGCTTGATGTGGCCATAGATGTTTCGGACCGAGAGGGGAAGGCCAAGCGATAAAGCATCGCGGGCTGGGAACTAATGGGAAAACAAGCCAAAAGCAGGGAGGCAGGCGTCACGACCGTGACGATGCACGCCGGCGGTGGCCGGGAGGCGGGAATGGTGAAATGGAATCCCAGGCGGTATGCTTCGGGGTGGCGGCTCGGCGGTGTGCATGGTGGCGGGCTAGCGGCGGTGGGAGGCGGGCGGCGAGGGTGGAAGGGACGGCGCCGGCGTGGAGGCGGAATCCAGCAGCGCATGGCGAGGACAAGGTCGGAGGAAGCTCACCACGGTTTGGCCGGCGGGAATGGGGTCGTGGCGGGCCGGCAACGATGACTTGCGGTGGGCGGAAGGCTCGCGCCGGCGAGCCGGGTGGACGGCAGCTCCGGCGGCGGATGCGAGATGACAGGCGTCGGCCCCACCGCGAGGAATTGGTGGGAGGTCCACCGGAGGGTGTGGGCGACGGTGGAGGCGCGGCAAGCGCAGGCGGAGATGGGGAAAAGCGGGGAAGGAAGGGAAGGAGCGGGGGCAGGGTTGTGCGGGGAGTGAGGGAGGCTCGGGGCCACTTATAGTCGCGAAGGCGGGAAGGACCCGGGCGCGGGTGGAGAGTCGGTGGTTTTGCCGGGCGCAGGCTTCAGCACACAGAGGGTCAGACAAGTGAGCAATGAGTGCAGTAGGGGGCGGCAGCGTGCGAAGATTCAGGCGTGATTTGGCGCAGGAGAAGAAAAGAGGAGACGGAGGACTCTCACCCTTGAAGGGAGGGGCGAAGCAGGAGAAAAGAAAAAGGAGCACGGCGCGAGGGGTTCTCAAAATTTTGCATTCTTAATTTAATTATTTAGATGTGGTTGCTCAATCCTTTTAGAGATATGTTTTTAATATTCTTGTTGTTTTCATTTTATTAATCTTGACTCTTGAATTCAAAATTTTAACATTTGAATTCTTGATTTGCAATGTCATTTTTCTTTTACCTAGGTAAGTTGGAATTCAAATTATTATCTCCGTTATCTAGTACTTAAATTTTATTTTTATGTGTAGATCCTTGGGTTTTCCATTTCTTTTAATATCACTATTGTTTTTGCTTTGGATATTATTTCTCAGTACATTGCTTTGCATGACACAAAACTCAAGAAGTTTCAAATAAATGTTCAAAAGAAATTTTAAATACCAGCAAAATGCAAGAAAAGTTTTAAAAATTTCATATTTTTGAATATCCAAATTTTTGGGATGTTACAATACGAGTGGTCGTAACTACCATTAAGCACAATATAGCGATTTAGCGGGTATACACGCATGCTAAATAAAATTTGCAAACAATATACAATGATTGAAATAATAGGATCAACATGGTCAAAGGGGTGTTTACCTTGCTCACTGTTGTAGAGAATATTTCGGATGCATTCTTTGCGTAAATGCAGGTGGAGTCGTCTAACCGGTAAATAATTCCAGATAAAAACAAATAAGAGCCAAATAAACAGAGACAAGACTCAAATGTTTTTGTAAATTCAGAAAGATCTTGTTTTTATAAAAATTTAGAAACAAATATCACTAAATTTGAAGTCTGTATGCAAAAGTTATGAGTGTTTGAGTTTTAGCTTGGTTTGAGTTATCCCAACACTTTTATGACTATCCAAGTTCCTCTGTCGTTACGGTGTCGCAGACATCGCTGAGCCGAGCTCAAAAGTCGCCTGGAAAAAAGGCGTTTCCCTCCGGAACTACACATGAGCCGGTAGTACCGCTCTGACAGCGGAACTACCGCTCTCTTAAAACTCAAAGGGCATCCGGAGGGTGCTCTCTGGAGAAAAGGGTCCGCTCCCCCTCCGGAACTACCTGTGGCCGGTAGTACCGCTCGGCAGTGAACTACCGCTGCCTCAAATTTTGGAATCGCATCCGGAGGGTGCTCTCGGAAAAAGGTTCCGCTCGGGGTTCGGAACTTCCGATCGCAGGTATTTCCGATTTTTCTTACGAAACTACCGCTCAACGGTAGTACCGACGTTGAAATTTGCGGAACTACCGCTTGTCCGGTGAGTACGCTTTTGGTTTTAAGCAGTTTTTCAAGTATGCATGATCCTAGCTTGATCCATTTGGCACATATAATTTGCTATCAAGTTACTTGCCATGATCCCTCTTTATGGTACGATTATTTAACCTATAATCCGGTCTTCCACCATTTCTCCTAAGACCGGTAAAAACCAAAAAGGGATACTATTCTACATATACCTTTGTCTTGAGCCAAGTTTGATCTTCAACTTAATCCTTTGGCTTGCATTTGTCAATCATAAATGGACTTAACCTTTAAACACTCATTAAACATGTTAGTCACATATTCATAAACTCATTAATTACCAAAATCATTTTAGGGGCCTAGATGCTTTCATGGGGCGGAGTGAAGCGAAGCGCAGCTAGCCATGTGGCCATAGATGTTTCGTGTTGAGAGGGGAAGGCCAAGCGATAAAGCATGCGGGGTGGGAACTAATGGGAAAACAGCCAAAAGCAGGGAGGCGGGGCGTACGACCGCGACGATGCTGCCGGTGAGGGTGGCCGGGAGGCGGGAATCTGGTGAAATGGAATCCCAGGTGGGTATGCTTCGGGGTGGCGGCTCTGGCCGTGTGCATGGTGGCGGGCTAGCGGCGGTGGGAGGCGGGCGGCGAGGTGGAAGGGGCGGTGGCGCGGGTGGAGGGCGGAATCCGCGGCGCATGGCGAGGACAAGGTGGAGGAAGCTCACCACGGTTTGGCCGGCGGGGAATGGGGTCGTGGCGGGCCGGTCGATGGCGGTGGCGGAAGAGGCTCGCGCCGCGGCGATCTGGGTGGGGCAGCTCCGGCGGTGGCGGGATGACTTGGCGAGAAGCCGCCCCACCGTGAGGTGGTGGGAGGTCCACGGAGGTGTGGGTGGCGGTGGGGCGGCGGCGGCGCCAGGCGGAGATGGGGAAAAGGGAAGGAAGGGAAGGAGCGGGGGCCAGGGTTGTGCGGGGAGTGAGGGAGGCTCGGGGCCACTTATAGTCACGGAGGCGGGGAAGGACCGGACGGGGTGGAGAGTCGGCGGTTTTGCCGGCAGGGCTCGGCGTGAGGGACAGGACAGCGGCAGTGAGTGCAGTAGGTAGGGGAGGCGTGCGAAGATTCAGGCGTGATTTGGCGCGAGGAGAAAGAAAAGAGACACGGAGGACTCTCAAGCTGGAAGGGGGGGCTCGGGAGAAAAGAAAAGGAGACCGAGGGAAGAAGAAAGAAAAGCAGGGGAAGGGACCGGTGGCGGTGAAAGGAAAAAAAGCTGGCCCCACACGTAATAGAGGGAGGAGGGAGAAAATAAAGAAAAGGAGAAAAATGTTTAAGCAACATTTTGGAATTTATATTTTAAATTTAAACTTTGGATCCTCCTTAAGGTCTACTAATTTACATTTTTGTAGGATTCTCAAAATTTTGCATTCTTAATTTAATTATTTAGATGTGGTTGCTCAATCCTTTTAGAGATATGTTTTTAATATTCTTGTTGTTTTCATTTTATTAATCTTGACTCTTGAATTCAAAATTTTAACATTTGAATTCATGATTTGCAATGTCATTTTTCTTTTACCTAGGTAAGTTGGAATTCAAATTATTATCTCCGTTATCTAGTACTTATATTTTATTTTTATGTGTGGATCCTTGGGTTTTCTATTTCTTTTAATATCACTATTGTTTTTGCTTTGGATATTATTTCTCAGTATATTGCCTTGCATGACACAAACTCAAGAAGTTTCAAATAAATGTTCAAAAGAAATTTTAAACACCAGCAAAATGCAAGAAAAGTTTTAAAAATTTCATATTTTTGAATATCCAAATTTTTGGGATGTTACAATATGAGTGGTCGTAACTACCATTAAGCACATTATAGCAGATTTAGCGGGGTATACACGCATGCTAAATAAAATTTGCAAACAATATACAATGATTGAAATAATAGGATCAACATGGTCAAAGGGGGTGTTTACCTTGCTCCTGTTGCTTAGAGAATATTTCGGATGAATTCTTTGCGTCGTCTGGAGTGGAGTCGTCTAACCGGTAAATAATTCCAGATAAAAACAAATAAGAGCCAAATAAACAAAGACAAGACTCAAATGTTTTTGTAAATTCAGAAAGATCTTGTTTTTATAAAAATTTAGAAACAAATATCATTAAATTTAAAGTTCGTATGCAAAAGTTATGAGTGTTTGAGTTTTAGCTTGGTTTGAGTTATCCCAACACTTTTTATGACTATCCAAGTTCCTCTGTCGTTACGGTGTTCTTTAGACTTCAACACACTTTGGCCACTAGCTACTCAATTCCACCTACGACTTCTGTAGCTTATGAACCGCTGTAGCCTACGGCCTTACGAGTATGACTTATGACTACTTTGATATTTCAGATGTTCTGATCACTATGTACTCGAATGCCCTGACTATCGAATATCGATCGTGGTACTTCGACCACACGGGTCTTCGACTATGTCGATCTTATCGCAACTTCAGTCATACCGCTCATACAGAGCCCATATTACCGGTCTTCAACCACAAAGGTTTTTCGAGCACCGAGCGGGTATTGCAACTTACAACTACTGAGTATCGACCAGGTTCTGTAGATTTTTGACTATCGACCATGTACTGTTACTTACGACTATTGACAGGTACTGTACCTTACGACTATGACCAGGTAATGTAACTTACGACTTTGATTGGGTACAATAGCTTATGACTACAACCGGATAATGTAAATTACGACTACATCTGGGTACTTATGATTACCAATCACGATTTACGACTATCGACCACGACCTATGACTATCGTCCACGGCCTACGACTATTAACCATGGCTTATGACTATCAACCACGGTTTATCACTATCGACCATGGCTTATGACTATCGACCATGACCTACGATTATCGACCACGGCTTACGACTATCAACCATGGCTTGCGACTGTCGACCATAGCTTATGAATATCGACCATGGCCTACGACTATCAACCACAGCTTATGGCTATTGACTATCGACTATTGATCGATATTGTAACTTACGACTATCAACTATCGACTATCGATCGGTATTGTAACTTACAATTCATGACTAATCTTCTACACTTATGACTGATCTACCACACTCGAGGATTACGAGTCCGACTACAATCAAAGGTTTTGACTACAACTATGGTCGAAGATTTTGACAACGCGAGTGGTCTAAGATCATGACCATGCAGCGATTGAAGATCATGACAAGAAGCGGTTGAAGATCTCGATTATGCAAATGGTTGAAGATCACAACTATGCAAGCGGTCGAAGACCAAGACAATGCAGGCAGTCAAAGATCACGACCACGCAGGCAGTCGAAGATCATGACTACGCAAGCGGTCAAAGATCATGCAACCACTACAGTTTTATTTTAGAGTTCAACTACTTTAGCTCTTTTCTTGACTACGATTACTTTTAGTTCTCCTTTCGACTATGATTACTTTAGTTCTCTTTTTGATTTCACATTCTCTACGGGGAAGAAGGAGCTCACCAAAGATGATGGTAGAAGAGATGCACATGAGCTTGCATGAATGTGGAAGTACGGGTGATAGGAATCAAGGTACGACTCACCTGGGAGGGGAAGTCTTGTAGTGGCATCCTGGTCAGAGATGAAGAAGAGGCCTAGTTCGAGTGATCCACTTCACGAAAGGCTAAATAAATGAGTAGGGTGCTTGAAGAGGCAAGCACATTGATACAAAGTTTGGGGAGGAGCAGAGATTATCGGAGTTGCTAGAGCACGGTGGTATGCTCACTGGAGTCGCGTACGACTTTGGTTTTGTCACCATTGCAAAGAGTGGAGTGCTCAATGATCACACGCAAGAGACTGAGTGGCGAGCTGAAGAGCTATGGCACGATCGGGGTTGAGTTTTATAGGCATAGTCTCGGGCTCTCACCGTGGAGTGATAGGTGAATAAGATGGCAGGGAAGAGAACTGTCGCAGTGGAGCAACAGGTTAGGCAGGAGTAGCCAACAGTAGAGAGGAAACCGCGGGCATGACGTATAAAACCAAGGGCAGCTTGGGTCATGACCTCAGCAGAGCGGCGCATGCACGAGGTGAAAGATGAACCTTGTCAGCGGGCCTAGTGCATCAGCGAGTGCAGAGAGACATCCTAACAGGATTTGTCTTGACAAACAAAGGGTTTAGGAGCCGTGTATTTGTGAACTCGTGTGTCTGAACTCTCGTAGCAGAACGTGCTAGCTGGTCGAAACTCTTGAGGGCCAACTTAGTGGTCGAGAGGCAAAGGTGGGCACAAAGCCGTATGCACGGAGGAAATGTGCAGTGCAGGGCATGGGCTATCAGCAGAGAGCCGAAACAACAAATGTGGTATTCAAAACGATGAGCATGGTGTCCAAAACTAGTGGCCTATGCTCATGCAGGCTAGAGGTGGAAGAAGGGTTCTGTAAGTGGTCCACACTCGACAGTGAGAGAGAGAGAAAGGGTGAGGAGAGATGAGAGGTTTGAGAAAAAGCTAGACACATTAGATGATCTCTAAAGATTATGAAAATCTTTGTGAATGCTCCTTGTTGTAATTTATCTAGACTTGATTAGCAAACATCAATTGCAGAGTACAAGTTGGTTTGATCCAGTTGTGGAATCAAACGAGGAGTTCAAGTTGTTTTCAGTTTCTGAGTCTAGTTTCAGTAAGAAATCGAGTCCAAGTCCAATTTGTACTTGGCGATGTTTTTGTCTTTAAGTTGTAAACTTGAGTATAAATAGAGGGGAGTTTAGCCCAGAAAAGGTGTGGTGATTGAAGTGCCACCAAAAGATCTTGTTTATTCTATTGCTCTATTATTAGTGGGTTGTCGTTGTCGTACTCGAAGAACCTCAGAAGGCTTCAAGTTCAACTAATGAAGCCGGTTGGATGGTCGAAGTTCGACTTCGAGCAAGAAGTTGAAGAGTATCAGACGATGATCGAGCAGTAAAGGAGAATCAGACGACGTTCGAGCGGCTTCAGAACATCAGATGATGTTCGAGTAGCAGAGGAGAATTGGATGGCGTTTGAGTGGCTTCAGAGCATTGGACAGTGTTTGAGTAGCAAAGGATAATCGGACGACATTTGAGTGGCTTCAGAATATCGGACGGTGTTCGAGTAGCAGAGGAGAATCACACAGCGTTTGAGCGGCTTCAGAGCATCAGACGACGTTCGAGTAGCAGAGGATAATTGGGTGACATTCGAGCAGCTTTAGAGCATCAGACGATGTTCGAGTAATAGAGGATAATTGAACGGTGTTCAAGTGGCTTTAGAGCATCGGATGGCGTTCGAGTAGTAGAGGAGAATCGAACGGTGTCCGAGAGGTATTGTGAAGGATTAGAGCGAGGAGCAGTTGGAGATTCCGAGCGCAAGAGTGGTCGGAGATCCCGGGGCACATAGCGGTCGGATGTTGCGGTGGCCGAAACTAACACCCCTTATATAGTGTAGACGATCATATAAATTTTCAATGTGTTATCTTCTCTTATTTTTTCTACAAAAATCTAAGAAAACTTCTTGTTAAGTTTAATTATACTCATCTGATTTGTATTCAACTTGATTTACATTTCATGCACTCTTAGGTTTTGAAAACTAAACTTTTCAAGAAACTCCAAATAGCAGCCAAGGAAACGAAAATGCATTCAAAACTTTAAAAATTTTCTAATTTTTGCATGCCCTAGAATTTTGGATGTTACAACCACCATGTAAGACCAAAATTTCTTCCATGACGACAATGAAGACTTAGAGAACATTGGAGAGTACTCCCTCACTTTTCCATCATGAAGCCGCAAAGAATAGCTCCCAGGTGACACCGCCATTTTTCTAGCTCTTCCCACCATCCTGTAGTGGTATGTAAAGAGCTCCAAGTTTGTTGGAATCCACAGATATGCTTCGCATAGATGGATGAAGATGCTAAGATTGGTGATTGAGTTGGAGGCCAGGTTCACCAACTCAATCCCATAGAATTCTAGAACTTGCGATAGAAAAGGATTCATCGGAAGCCTAAACCGACACTCCACATAGGACCAAAAGATTGGGATTTCGCCATTGGTTGCACTTGAAAAGTTTTCCCCTATCATCGACCTCCAAGAAATCAGAACCTTATCGGGCATTATCCCTAACTCTTCCATGGCCTTCAATTTCTTTTATCCATGTTCAGATATTAGCTAATCAATGATCAAATTAGGCATTTTGGCTATGGTAGCTGAACATCTAAGTGTAGATTGAAAGGATTTGAGGCTACAGTTGAAGAGTGCTAAGACAAAGAGGCAGAGGAGATTGAAGAAGGTGAAAGATTTTGTCTAGAAGGCATGAAGTCAATAGGTACCACACCAGATTTTTATAAGGGTTTTTCCAAAATAGTAGTTGCTCGATTTGAAGCCTAACGGATAGAAAATCTTTTAGTTTTCTCATTTAGTTTTCTCAACCTTAAGTGAATAAAAATTGCCTCTTTACTCTTATTAAAGAATATTTTTCAAATTAAAATCCAATCAGAAAATTCAGGTTATAAATTCAATTAAAGTTTGAGAGCTAGCTAATTAGGATTAAATAATTCATTAAATACAACTTTACACTTAATTAAGGCCCTAAGACCCATGTGGTTGTAAGCTTTCCAAAGCTATTTCCCGAGTACCCCTGGTCGGAGGACTACTGTATATTTTGCCTGACTAGTACACCACTCGAAGAATCCATGAATTGGAATAAAGACCCGCTTCCAGGAAACTTCTCCTGTGTAGTGGATCAAGAACGTGCTTTATCTACTCTGAATAGCATGACATTTCGACCCTGCATCTCTCACAACAACCGCCGTGCAGTTGTCTCCACAATTTTCTTTGACTAACAACAACCGAAGATCAGTTATCACACATATCTCTCTTGATAGCAACCACCCCTTCGATTAGATGCAATGATTCCACAAGACATTTCTTCAGATGGAGAGCTAACACCCATTCAACGCTATTTAAGAGTTGACGAGAGAAGAAACAATCAAATCAAGTCAGTGGAACAAGCATAATCAGAACTAGAATCCGAAGAATCAACCAAGATCTTCTGATCAGTGGGAAGATTATAGAGATTAGGGCTAATTACATCCCATTGTAATCCCTTAGCGATAACACCTTGTAACTAGTTTATAGCAATAAAGATTAGCCTCATTTTCTTATTGAAACATTACAAGGAATTTAGCCACCCTTCTCACATATTCGTAAGATCGATGATTGATTATTGACAATTGTATTATGGAATAAATATATGAATTTTTTACTTTTAAACATTCAAAATTCATAGCAAAAAATTAAAAAAATTAAAAAGTACAAACATAAGTGTAATATTGTCATCTATAATTTCTTTCAAAACAATAATACAAATTATGGACTATGAGAAAATCACCATGCTAATCTAGATTATTTAGGGGGAATTTGATTTAGCCATCAATGTGGTGGACCTAAGTTATAACGGCTTAGATTAGATCTTAAAAGATGGAAAGGAAGGTCAGTGTAAATAATTGAATAAAATTTTCAAATTTTGATAAGTGCACTAAATCTACTTAATTTCTATTTTATTAATCATAATTTTCAATATTTTAAAAATCCAATCTAACTTTTCACAATGTTTCAAATTAGTAAATAAAATTTAAAAAGTAAGAAAATCCCAAATATAAGTTCAGTTACTCTATTTTCCACTATAACAATGATTGAAAATGAAAAGTGTCCATGTAGATTACAAATAATTATAGGAGGATAGATAAATTATAAATAAAAATTGTAATTTGTTTTCATCGTATTATAATATTCCAAAATAGTTACCCGAATGTTATAAGTTTAAATATTAGAAATGCGAAACTAAAAATCATACAAAATAGTAAGAGTCCTAGTAGAGATTATTGATTTTTTGTGGAATTCAATTAGATCATGTAGTAAAAAATATCTATTTTTATCTAATATTATTATAGTAGTCTAAGCCATGGTTATCTGCTATTAAACTGTATTAATTTACCATTATGATTTTATATTTATATACTAGTGGACAGGTTTAATGACTAGTCTAAATAATCCGCATCAATTTTGTTGCCTCTGCGGCACTGCCCCATAGGTACATTTGAGTTACTAGCTAGAAAGTCCAAATGACCTAATCAAGTGCGCACCTTACAAGTTCGAGGATCTAAGTGGCACACTACTACAGAAAGCCTAATATTAGACGCCAAATCATAGACGGTTTGACAAAACCGTCTGTGATCGACACTAACACAGACGGTTTTAATTTGGACACCGTCTGTGTTGATGGTGTCGGAGAAAATGAGTATTACAGACGGTTCTTATCGATGAACCGTCTGTGATATTCCAGTATCACAGACGATTTTTATTTAAAACCGTCTGTGATAATCTGGAATTATCACAGATGGTATTTTATTACAAACCGTCTGTGATATATTTCCGCCTTGCAATTCTCTAAAATTTCATTATTTCCCGCTTGAGTTCGAGTAGGATTCAGTTTTGAGACACCTTCAGTAAAACGGGCATAACTTTTGCATGCGGTGTCCGTTTTCGACGTTCTTGTACTCGTTGGAAAGCTAACGACGAGCCCGATCTAAAAATAACAACACGCTTGCGCCTGTTGCCCTCCAAGACCTCCAAAACCGGCTATCTTTGGATCTAAACCTGCGTCGCAAGTTTTTGGTGTCTGTTTTTGCCCTTTTTCTTGGTCTTACTTTCGGAATTTGGATTTTGCTTCAATTGCAAACTTGTAGATCTCGTCGAAACCTTTCAAATAAGTATATATAAGCCATATAAAACTTTGCTATTTTATCTTTTCAGACTAGTTGTTTATATTGCATCGGTATATAAAATTTTGTGCTCTAATTCACAGACAGTTCTAGCTATAGAACCGTTTGTGATATTCATTCATCACAGACGGTTCTAGCTACCAACCGTTTGTGATAATCTGACCGCTGGGCCCGTTGATCCTCCTCAACGCACTTCTAGCCAATAGAAATGCAGCAATCCTCACACCATGGATCGTAGCTCCGCCTCTCCCCTATAAATAATCACAGACGCAGATGAACCCAGCCTCCTTTCTGTTCTCCTCCTTGCTGTTCTCCTCCTTCTTGCTGTTCTCCTCCTCCTCCTCCTCCTGCTTGACCCATAAGCAGATGATGCACAAGGCAGTGCTCAATCAACACCAACGATGGTGGGTGTCAAAGACATCCAGCTCGTACGCTGCATCAGGGGCGAGAAGACCTAGGGCAACCTGTTTGTTGTTGTTATTGTTTTTCTCTGTTCTTGTTGTGATAGCTAGATAGGCAACATGTTTGTTGTTTCGGGATATTGTAATGGTAGTTTCTAATCTTAATAAAAATAAAATGTGTACTGTGTTTCATACTATATTTGCTTGTTTTCATTTCAATTAATTGATTTGCGAAATGGATGCTTTATGTTTGTGAAATGAATTGAGATATGAATTGGATGTATACATGTACATGTTGATCTACTTGTTTCAGAGAGTATGGCTAGCATTTCCTAAGGCTAGCCAATAAACAGAAATATATTTAGGGGTAGAAGAGCATAGCACAGACGGTTTTTAACTAAAAACCGTTTGTGATATATCAATATCACAAACGGTTTTTCAATATCACAAACGGTTTTTCAGTCAAAAACCGTGCATGATATCGATAATCACGAGCGGTTTTAAGTTAAAACCGTCGTGATTATCAACTATCACAGACGGTTTTTACTTACAAACCGTCTGTGATTATCAGCTATCAAAGACGGTTTTTAGTTACAAACCGTCTGTGATATTTACACCACAGACGGTTCGAAAACCGTCTGTGATAACCTTCGATTATCACTGACCCATAAATTCAAACGGTTCAGAAAATCATCTGTGATGACGTTTTTGAACCGTCTGTAATAGGGTTTTTGTAGTAGTGGCATAGATTACAAGTTTACGGATATGAATGTCATTTCACAGTAGTAAGTTTAGGATATCCGGATATGTTAATTAAAGTATTTTAAGGTTTCCAGAACTAAGTAACACCCAGCTGAAGTTTGGATAGCTTCGATGTAACTCTCTTTTTCAGAACAACTGAACAAGAAAATTGTTGCATCTACCGATTATTTAGCTTCTTTGCCATTTCAAATATATGGTTAAACTGAAACGGGTTACCTCAACTTTAAAGGGCTTACCGAAGATGTTATATATAGGTGGGTTTTTTAGACTATGGTTTATACTTTTAGCTTAAAATATTGAATTATGTCTATTTACGAGAGAAAGTGCGAGAGAGATATTCGCGTGCGATTTTAATCGATATATATAAAATCAAAACAGTGCCTACTACAATTAATTTGTAGATTCTACTTTTAAAAAATATTTTGCTTAAAATTAGTTACTGCGGAAAGCGCAGTGACAAACCCACTCTTCGACCCAGTTGCACTAGCAGATCACGTATGGCTGGACCACCAATCTGCTTTTGAATGACAACTGGCGATCGGACTCTGCCATGGTCGGTAGAAGGGATGAAACATTCAATCCACACATCACTCTCTATAAGATAAATAAGACTAAGAGGACTTTTAATAAGTCCAAGTTAAATAAGACTATAAGAGGACTTTTACTAAGTCCTAGCGTCTTAGCGACAGGGTTTGACCGACCATGGCAGCTATATATATATATATATATATGCAATGGCACGACGCAGCACGGCTCGTCATCGGCACCTCAAACTCAAAGGGCCTTACTCCTGTGCTTGCACTAGGCACCAGAAAGCTAAGAAAATGGAGTTCATCGAACAGATTGAGTCCAATAAACAGACGGCGTCCAATGGTTGGTCGGACCGCAGAGATGAGCCGTCCTGGGAGTACCAGCTGCGGAAGTACCTCATGCTGCTGGCCACGCTGGTGGCGACGGCAACGTACACTGCGGGGCTCGCGCCGCCGGGGGGAGTCTGGCAGGAGACCGAGGACGGGCACAAGGCCGGCGACCCGATCCTCTACAACACTGGCCGGTACCTCGCCTTCTACTACTTCAACGCGACCGCCTTTGCGGCTTCGCTCGTGGTCAACCTTCTCCTCCTTGTCCTGAACGAGAAGAGACCGGCCTGGCTTGCCATGATCCGGTTCGTCATGGTGCTGGACCTGCTCGGCCTCATGGGGGCCTACGCCACCGGGAGCTGCCGGGACAAGCCGACAACCGTCTACGCCTCAACGCTGGTGGTCGTTCTCGCGGCCTACGTAGGCGTCCACATGATCCTGGCTTCGTACGCATCATCGGAGCATTCACAAATGGTGCGGGAGGAGCACACTGAGGACTCGCTCGAGCTCAAAGAACGGCGCAAGGTGCTGATGCTGCTTGCGACATTCACGACCGGCATCACGTACGCGGCCGGGCTGAGCCCGCCAGGCGGCTTCCGGGACGACACCGAGGGCGGCAAACGGGCGGGCGACCCGATGCTGCAGGCTCACCAGTCCCCCCGCTTGATGGCGTTCTTCTACTGCAACACCGCCGCGTTCGTCGCGTCGCTGTTCGTCATCGTCCTGCTCCTGAGCAGGAGGCTGCGGAGGACCTACGTCGACAAGGTGCAGTCCGCCGCGCGCTACGGGTTCACCCTCGTCTCACTGTTCGGCCTCCTGGGCGCCTATGCCGCCGGGAGCTCCAGGAAGGCGGACACGACAGCCTATGTCATCGCCCTGGTCGGCGCGGTTCTCGCGTACATCTTCCTTGTGATGGTGGTCATCGTGCTTGCCTCGGATCCTCTGAAGAACAGCGGCCCCTTGCGACTTAAATCGATCTCCGCGTCCGCGTCGAAATGGCTGCGAGAAAGAGGATGTCACCACGGCGATCAACAGAACCATACTGAGAGGTAATCACGCAGTCCTATGCTTACGAAAATAATTGTCATCTATATGCTGCTGCTAATATTTACTCTGAATCTGTGCACATTGTAGGGACGGACAACATAACCCATCGCCGGCACGTGAATTGTTGGCAACATCTGACGGTGGGCAAGGCGGCAACGTCGATCAGGTGAACGCAAGCAATGCGAGCGAAGGCCTGGAGAAGGCTAAATCTCTTGTTCTTCTGCTTGCCACTCTCGCGGCAACCATCACTTACCAAGCGGGGCTAGACCCACCGGGTGGCGTCTGGCCGGAGGACGGCCAGCAGCACGGGCACAAGGCCGGCGACCCAATACTCTTATCCATGGACGCTAAGCGGTACAAGGTGTTCTTCTACTGCAACTCGACCGCGTTCGTGGCGTCCTTGGTTGTGATCCTCATGGTCAAGAGTAAGAGACTAGTTAAGCGCCACACGCTGGAGGTGGTGATGATACTAGACTTGCTCGGCCTCATCGGTGCGTACGCTGCCGGGAGCTGCCGAGATGTGAGCACCTCCATCTACGTCGTGGCCTTGGCGGGCGCCGTCCTGGTCTACGTGGTGATTCACGTCGTGTTCTTCACGCTAGACCAAAAGGACATGAGCGACGAGGAGAAGCAAAAACTGGAGAAGCGGCGCAAGCGGCTGCTGCTCCTCGCGATCCTGGTGGCCACCATCACCTACCAGTCCGGGTTGACCCCGCCGGGTGGCTTCTGGCAGGAGGAAGGCCAACTCCAGCAAGCCGGCTTCCCGATCCTCCACGACACCTACTCGAGAAGGTACGAGGCGTTCTTCTATTGCAACGCGACGAGCTTCATGGCGTCCGTCGCGCTCATCATCCTGCTTGTGAACCCAACCCTGTACCGTCCGGGCATACGGTGCTACGCGCTCTACGTGTGCATGTTGGTCGCCCTGTTCGGCCTCATGGGCGCCTACGCCGCCGGGAGTGCCCGGATTGTGCGGACGTCCATCTACGTCTTCGTGCTCGTCGGCGCGGTGATTGCCTTTATAGTTGTGCTGCTTGTGTTCTTCTTCATATTTAGCGATACCAACGAAGAGGACAAGTCCT
Organism: Bonia amplexicaulis; assembly: GCA_036346245.1. Lineage (NCBI taxonomy): Eukaryota > Viridiplantae > Streptophyta > Magnoliopsida > Poales > Poaceae > Bonia > Bonia amplexicaulis. Next base: position 16,455,136 of record CM070750.1, read on the forward strand.
CCAGGCGGTCAGGAACCGACAACACAACAAATGAGTCCTCCAGGCCAGGAGGCGGCGCGCGCAACACCAAAGAGAGTTCCAGGCAGAAGTACCTGATGCTGCTCGCGATCCTGGCCGCGAGCGTCACCTACCAGGCCGGCCTGGACCCGCCGGGCAGCGTGTGGCAGACCGAGCACGCCGAGGGGAACCCCGTGATGCGCGACATGCACCGGGGGCGGTACCACGCGTTCTTCTACAGCAACTCCACCTCCTTCGTGGCGTCCATCGTCGTTATCGTCCTGCTGCTGCAGGAGTCTCTGCAGGACCACAGTTTGCTGCTCTACGCCATGAACACGGCGATCGTGCTGGACCTGCTCGGCCTCCTGGGGGCATACGCGGCCGGCAGCAGCAGGGACTGGGAGACGTCCGGGTATATCATCGCGCTGGTCGCCGCCGTGCTTGCCTACATCGCCGCCGTGTTGTGGTTCTTGAGTAGGAAAGCCCAAGGCGGCAGTCGCGTAACTCACCTGCAGCTGTCTCATCAGGAGGAACGAGACAGTCACTGATGCATTACTTGTCTTTCTACTCTGCGATTTGGTCGATACGTGGATCCAGCAGTCTTGCCTTCTTTTTTTTTTCTGTCCTCTTTCAAACACATCCCATTCATTACTTGGAAGTTAAGTAGATACTTCGCATCATACGTCCTTAAAAATGGCTGTCTAAGGTTGACAAAATTTGTCTACGAATTTTGTAGTGTTCTAGTACACACAAGGTGTACCTGGGAACTGAGTTGTTAATTGTAACGCGCAAGGTCTATGAATCTATCGCAATTGGATCTTTACTGGGTTTTGTTTTGAGCGCCGGAAACTTAACCTTTGTATTACGTGTCATCCGTTTTCTGATATATATGTTAGAAAACAGTACACTTTAGTGACTAATTTAAACTGATAAACACAAGGAAGTGCAAATTTGCAGATTGCAAATACATGTGTACTACAGGTTCTCAACAGATTACCAAACCAAAAGAATAATAGTATGGTAATCTTGCAAATATCAGATAACTCAGGAAGTAAAAAATGACACTTCACCCACAACAGATACTAAGATCAGGAGGAGGGTTGCAGGAAGCAGTGAGCAGTCGCACGAGACACATTCCAAAGACCTAATTCGCCCCTTCCCATACAGGACTCGAGTGGCGACGGTTTTAGAGACACTGCTCTTCTCACGCAGGTGCACACCGACGAAGGAACGGGAAATTTGAAGCAGATAAGTGCAAGAACAATGAGAAGAAATGAGAGGGAGAGAGCAAAAGACTTTTCTTTTCTGGTCACCTCCACTTTTAAGCATGAACCAGACACATTAAACACAATTTATTGTGTCACAATGTCTACATTAGTGCGCGTGTCATCAGTGCAAAAATCAGTTATATGTGCAAGTTAAAAAATTATGCAAGGTGTAAAAAGAAGCTGCGCTTACGCAAACAGCCGGGCCTGAAATCATAGCACCATTCACGCGCACACTGCAAAAGCTTGCGCCTCTTCTCCATCAACTTAACTTCGCCTCGCGGCTTGCTGCCGGCCTTGTGATCCAGCGTGAAGAAGACTATGAATCACGACGTAGACCAAGACGGCGCCTGCCAAGGCCATGACATAAATGGAGGTGCTCACGTCCCGGCAGCTCCCGGCGCGCGGCGTATGCGCCAATGAGGCCGAACAAGTCTAGTATCGTGGCTGCCTCCAGCGTGTGGTGCTTAAGCACAAAGTTGTTTTGGACCAAGATGATGGCGAGCAAGGACGCCACAAAGGCGGTTGAGTTGCAGAAGAAGAACACGTTGTACCGCCTAGGATTCGTCGTGAAGAGAATCGGGTCGCCGGCCTTGTGCCGGTCCCCATCGTCCAGCCAAAAGCCACCCGGCTGGTCAAGCCCCGCTTGGTACGTGACGGTCGCTGCAAGAGTGGCAAGCAGTAGAACAAGAGAGCGAGCCTCATCCAGCTGATTGACCTCCTCGCTAGTAATTTCAACAAAACAGAGTCAAATCACAAATTGGAAGATAATCACAGGTGCTAATAATTTCTGCAAGAAGGAAAAGACGAATATGTGCTCATTACCTGCCATTATTCTGCGGCCCGGCCCTTGGGGGGGGCGAGCGGGGCGGCCGCCCTGGCCCCCAAAGCCCAGGGGCCCCCATAGGGTGTTGGGGGCGTTGGGGGCGACGGGGGGATGGGGAGAGGAGGCGCAGCCGGAGTCTTGGCGGCCGTCGGGGAGGACAGCTGGGGTGGCCGCGCCGCAGGCGAAGAGGTGTTGTCCACCGGAGCGATTTTAAAGATAAAGCCCACAAATGAAGAGCCATGTGATTAATGGAGCACGTGAGATTGCAGCCTCGATCTGGACTGATCCAAGCTCGTTTTACATGTGGAAAGTGCGCGCATGTTCTGTGCAGACAAACAGACCGGCCTACCAACTGAGTGCTGAAATGCTAGCTGCTTGTCGTCTCGTATTCACCCGTCGCCTAAAAGCCTGTAGGATTGGGAGACACCAGGAATGTACCTACGTCTTAATTCTCATTATATCCTTAAGTTGTCATTCCGCATGCTTTTTTTCTAATGATGGCAATGAAAATATACATACCTAATTTGCCTTACATGTGAAAATATTTGCACTGTCATTCCATCTCGCACTGTTAGAAATTAGCAACTAGCTGTCGTCACACGTCTGAAAGAAAATCAAGTGGGGAACGGAGGAGAAGTTTACATGTACAGCAAGCCTGCCACAACATTTTCTTGCCATGAGTTGGCCTGATCGAAATGCATGTAAGGTTGTTCTCTGGGTACTGCTCATTTGCTCAAAGACAAATCAAAACACAGAAAGTCAGCGATCGGTGAGTTGGAGAACAACCCAACGCAAGAAATGCCTGACCGGACGAGCGAACGATGATTTGTGATAGATACACTTCAGTCTTGTCACCAAGTTAACTATCAGATTTCTACTGTTCGTAAGTTTCACGAAAGAAAAATGGTTTTTACAAGTTCGTTCAGCTGATAAGTTTTAGCTGCATCTTTAGATACTAGAACAAAGATATACCATATACAGAGAAATCTTCTGTTCATGTCTAGGTTCTGCTCCATCCAGCGTTAGTTACATTACAACTTACAAGTAAACTAGGTTCATAGGGTTCAAGTTCAGACTGCTAGCACGAACAAATCATAATCAGACATATGTAAACATGTAGGGTTCAAATATGTCACCGGTAGCATCATGGTAGAATTTTTCTTTGATATCTATAAATTTTAAGGTAATATCTATAAACTCTTTCATATGAATTTTTCTTTAATACATAACGTATTTTAAGTGTTTGTTGGTAAAATTAGATATATATATATATATATATATATATATATATATATATATATATGTATGTAGATTTATATTTAGATATTTATACTAGGGCCTCTATTTCTAGTTTCGCTCTGGGCCTCTAAAATCCCAGGACCGGCCCTGTAGCAATGGAGAACCTGAAACAGGCGTTCATACACCGGGAGTAGGCTTTTTTGAAATATCTGATGATAGCCATTTGGAAGAGAATGCATGCAAGAACGGCACCAACCAGAGCGCTCACGTAGATATATAGTAGTGTCAATCTTCCTGGAGCTGCCGGCGGCGTACGCTCCCACGAGGCCAATTAGCGCGACGATGATGCACAGGAGCAGCTAATCTTCCGTGATGTGGCCGCGCAGCTTGCTGTCCAGGAGCAGAACAATGATGAGCAGGGAGGCTCCAAATGTGGTGGTATTGCAGATGAAGAATGCTGTGAGGCTACGGCTCTGATGCTCCCGCAAGACCGCGTCACCCGCATGGAGTCCGTCCTGGTGCTATCCCAGAAGCCGTCTGGTGTGTTCAGCCCAGCCACGTATGTGATGCTCGTCGCGAACATCGCGAGAAGCATCAGGACCTTGCGGTGCCATTCCTGTTTCTTGAGCTCGCGGTCGTTGTTCTTCTCTTGGTTATTCTCGCCGTCAAGGTTCGTGTCTGGCATTGGCAACGAGGCCAGCACCATCTGAACCAAGAGGTAGGTGTAAACGGGAATTTTTTTATACGGATAATCTATTTTTTATTCAAAATTATAGAAATATACCTATAGAATTTTTTTTTACAAAAATAGGCTCCAGTCGCTTAATGGTTGGCGATTGGAGCTTGTCGCCCAACCCAGCGGCGACACCTGGTGAATCTGCCAACCGTTGGGCAATTAACTGCAGTCGCCCCACCGTTGACGACGGAATCGATCGCCCCGTTGGGCGGCGGAATCGATCGCCCAACCGTGTGGTGACTTGGGTGGGTTAAAAGCGTGACGCGCTCGACCGCTGTTTTCATTCGCAGCCAGAGCAATCGACCGAGCGCGAGAGAGGAAGGAGAGGAGAAGAAGCGAGAGAGGAAGGAGAGGAGAAGAAGAGAGGAAGAAGGGAAAGAGGAAGAATTTAGTAGGTAATTTTTTGTACGTTATTTTTATTAGTGTTAGTAAAAACTATAGATTTAGAAAATATAGTTTAGAAAATTTAGTGTAGAAAATGGAGTGTAGAAAATTTAATGTAGAAAATTTAGTGTAGAAAATGTAATGTAGAAAATTTAGTGTAGAAATTTTGTATAGTATTTTTGGTATAGAAAATTTGTAGTACGCATTTTTAGTATAGAAAATTTGTAGCATACAATTTTTAGTATAAAAAATTTAGTTAACGTAATTTTGTATGAAATGTTAGTGGTAGTAAAAATTGTAGATATAGAAAATTTAGTATGGATATTTGAGTACAATTTTTAGTATAGAAATTTTAGTATTTGTAAGATATACATTTTTTAGTATGGAACATTTGTAGTATGGAAAATTGTAGAAGTAGAAAATTTAGTATGGAAATTTTAGTACTTTTGATATATTAATGGAAATATTAGTATTTTTGATATATTAGTGTAGAAATTTAGATGTAGAAAACTTATTGTCAAAATTTTGTATAGTATTTTTGATGTATTATTGTAGAAACTTTAGTGTCAAAATTTAAATGTAGAAAATTTAGTGTCAAAATTTTTTCAGTATTTTAGATGCATTATTATAGAAAATTTAGTTTACAAATTTAGATATAGAAAATTTAGTGTCGAAATTTATACGTATTAGAAAATTTTTCTGTTTGTAGGTAACTTGAACTCTTTTTGTAGGTATGGCTCATGATGGTCGTGACTCCGACTGGCGGTACTCGCTATTGGACGAGCACGTGGACCGCATGCACCGTGCTTCCCGTCGTGTGCTGGCACCGGCAAGCACGAACGAGCCGGCTGAGTTGGGAGTGGTTCGGACACGCACACCTTGCGTGGCCTGGGGACTCGACCCCATTGGACTGCCAGGTTTGCACTACGCCAATATTTTAGTGTTGTCGTAAGAACGTTCCGTGCTGACCTTCACTTTGTTTGTAGGCTGCGGGATGCCGGGCTACTCCCTCTTGCCCGGATGGTGCAGGCCACGGAGGAGGATGGAGCCGCCTTGGCCGCGGGCGGGGTCGAGGCGGGCGTGGAGCGATCACGACGCTTCCCGTTCGATCGTTCCCTGCTGACGGCTTTGGTGGATCGTTGGCGGCTCGAGACGCACACTTTCCACCTCCCATTCGGGGAGATGACGCCGACCTTGAAGGATGTGTCCCTGCTACTTGGCATTCCGATCGAGGCAGGCGCTGCCTTCCTATCGGAGGCCCCGGCCGAGTGGCGCGCGGACATGCTCGGCAGATTCGATGGGGTCCTTCCACCGGCCGATGACCACCACATCTTTGATGTGACTCAGACCCATGGGCCATCGCTGAGGTGGCTCGCATAGTACCGGGTACGTGGTCTTTACAATCGATCGTGTATTCGAAGCTCTTACTTGCGCTATTACGTACTAATAACAACTTATTTGTATTCAGGTGGAGCGCATGGATCCACAGGCAGACGATTACCAGGTCTCGCGCCACTTGAAGACGTACGTGCTGTGGCTATTTGGTTGGGTGCTCTTCACCACTAGCCACGGCGATTGCGGACGGCGAGGCCCCCCAGGCCAGCTGGGGATCGGCTGCACTTGCCACGACGTACCGCGGCCTGTGCGATGCTTGCACGAGGATTAAGGCAAACTCGATCCTCGCGGGCTATCCCCTACTACTGTAGTTGTGGTCGTTCGAGCGCTTTAGCCTCGAATGACCTGTGCTAGACAACATGGGTCCGTACGGGCCCGAGATGTATCCGGGGGGAGATATCGACCGGCCGACGATAGGCTCTCTTTGGTGTCATCGACGAGTAAATATTTTCACAGTCAACTATTTTCTTCTTATTAACCATGGTCGTACTTAACAACTTGTCTTTCTTGCAGTGCAGTTCGGCGCGCGTGCGGTCACGCGGCGCACTCGCTTTGTTGAGCAGTTCGACCACCTCACAGCCGATGACATGCGCTGCGAGCCTTACGCAGATGAGGCTCTGCAGGCACGTGCTCCTTACGGGCTGTCCACACTATGCTTTCTTGACCAAGATTTCTGGCTCACGCACCGGAAGCTCGTGTACGATATCTTCGTGGAGGACTACGCACCCCAGCGAGTCATATGGCAGTTTGGACTACGGTAGACGCTTCTGTACCAGTCGAACCACCGCTTCCGCGCATGTGCACGCATGAATGGTCGCTTCTCATAAATTTGTACGTACTTACTACTGTGTTCGCAAGTACTTACATTACGTATTGGTCCTATATATGCAGTTACTCCAGAAAGGGAGTTAAACGAGGCACGAACTGGATGGCGAAGATGCAGCCCTGGATTGCGCAGTGGGAGGGTGTGCGCGACGACCACGTGGAGGAGGACCGCCCATACGACAGCAGGGACTACACGGTACTGCTGCCGGTACAGTGTGGACACGTGCGTGCTCATACATGTCGTAGACCCCCCCACACACATCGCCGCTCCGACAGACACGTACACCGCGCACCTCGCGCGCGACGCTCACATCGCGGTACGTTACATGTAATTTCAAAGATTCCCAAATGGCAATGTCGTTTCGATGATGGATCATTTTATTTTATGTCTTTTTGTCCAGGCTAACGTCGGTTCTATGCTATGGACCGAGTCCGTCAAACAACTGGAGAGGGTCGCCACAGGTGCGGAGTTGACCCACGAGGAGCACGTCAGCTTTCTGCGTCGGGTGGAGGCCGGGTGTAGACGTATCGTTAGCTTGCTGACCTGCGCACAGACGGCTCGTCCACCGGTGCCGCCCGACCGGCATGTCACTACTCTGGAGGCTCCACGTGGACATGTCCTCCACCACCTAACCTGGACGAGGTTGGAGGATCTGCCTGGGGATGGCCTCCTACACCGCCAGCCCAGCTGTTCTCGCGTCCTCCGTACATCCCTGGTTTACCCACACAGGAGGTGTACCCGACATATGCCCCTTTTCTAGACGCGATGACCTTCAGTGAGGGTACGTATCGTACGATCTCCGTTTTATGGCAATATTTTATATCTGAAACTAACGATATTACTAAGAGACCATGTGAGGTCATCCCATGTGTATGATGAGTAATTGACTTCGGCTTAGGGAAGTCAAGTTTGAGTTGGTTGGTTCGGACCATGTCGTTGCGGGGTGCAACGGGCTCGGTCGGACTTGGTCAAACCTGGTCAAAAGGTTTAAGATGCATATTCTGATGTTTCGACAGGTTTGTTGATGTTATTATGCTTACATGTATCGAGCGGTGCTATTTGATGTGTTTCTTATGCGTGTTGTTGCGGGACGTCGAGGCGGAGTCGTGGTGAGACACGAGGTGACCGGACTTGACACAGGCGGTGTCGAGGTCAGAACGGTCGGATGTGTCGAAGACGGCGGAGATTCGATGTGGTTGCGAGTCGTGGGCGGCAAGGAGCGGAAGCTTCGGGAAGGTGCGGGAGAGGCGAATCGGTAAGTCGCAAGGCTGCACAAGCGGAGGCGGCTCCGTTAGGGTTTAGCCGGCGTAACGGGTTGGAGACCCATTAGCCAAGGGCTATAAATAGGTGTTGGGGGGCTGCATACCCCTTGAGGATCACAAGGGTTTTTAGTGCTCATCACTTTGTGTGTGTGTTCCTCCCAAGAAGCATGTGAGGCTCTTGGTGTTCTTGAGGATTGAGAGGGAGAGGATGGATTGAAAATCTTGTAATCACTTTTCTTGTTTTAATGTCCATGCGTATCGTGACTTCTTTGTATCTTTTTGTTTGAGTTGGAATAAGAAATCTGAAGTTTTTCTCTGTTATCTCTGTATTTTGGTTTTCTTTCTATCTCCTTTTTATGGGTGATACTCCTCTTTGTTCTCTATCTTTTGTCATTCTCTGTATTCCTTTGTTTCCTAGATGAAGTTTTGAGTAGCAACAAAATCTCTCCTCTGAACTGGGTGTTACTTCAAGGCCCTTGGCCAGCATATGCCCAAAAGGAATCATTTGAATCACAGTTTACTTTTAGAGATTTTGATTGCCAACTTCCTCTATTTGCAGATTTTAGTGTCTACTTTTTGTAAACAGAGAACCCTCGAGTTCCTGCTCTCTTGATCTGTAGGGGTTTCCAAGTGAAATCAAAATCTTTTGATCAAGGGATTTGAGAAACTCAAAGCCTTTGGATTTCACTTCTTGTGTTCGTGGCGGTGCAAGTATTTCTTGTGTCCGGTCTTTTTCTTTTATCACCGACTGCCATCTTCTTTCGGTTTCAGCTTTGGCTTTTCAGTTTTTCTTTTTGTTGGCAGTGGAGTTCTTTTCAGTGCAGTTTTTGTCTCTCCTTTGCTGTAATCTTTATTTTCCTTCTTGTTCTCTCAAGTACTAGTGCAGAACGGCAAGCTTTAATTTGAAGCCTAAACTTCTTCCCACCGCTCGCATTCGGTCCTTTCCTTTTTTTTTTTTTGATTTTCCTCCTTCCGCATGCGTCTAAACGAGTTTATCTTTAGTTGAAATTTTCTTGGTGGTCTCGATTTATGCTGAGTTTTCAATATCTCATGCATTCAAGTTTCAACAAAATTAATTTTCTGTGAGTGGCTTTGTTTTGCTTTTTTTTGAAAAATCAGTGTACGTATTCTCGGGAGCGATTTTTAAAGGAACGACATTCACCCCCCTCTGTCGCCATTTCGGTCCTACAATTGGTATCAGAGCCGGTTAGCTCTAATCCATAGATCTTAACCGGTCTTAAGAGCCATGGCGACGGACAAGTACTCGACCAAGCCTCCCGTTTTCGATGGCATCGATTACCCCTTCTGGAAGAGCCGAATGGAGACATACATCTAGGCCCAGGGGTATGCCATTTGGCGCAAGGTCAAGGTCCGGTTTGTTGTTCCTGCCGATGAGAACATCAATGCCGGAAACATGGCTGATGTTGAGGCGAATGCTAAGGCAAGAAACATCATTATTCAGGGCCTGAGTCGTAGTGAGTTTGACCGCATCTCTCATCTTTCGTCCGCTTTCGATATCTAGGAGACCCTCGATGCATACCATGAGGGCACCACCCAGATTAAGACAGTGAGATAGGACCAGTTCAAGCGAGATTACAACAAGTTTGAAATGCTCGCTGGCGAGTCCCTTGATGAGTGCTTTGCGCGTTTCTACAAGATTTTGAGCAATCTTCGAGCCGTTGGTCTCACATACTCCGACTCGGACAACGCTCGTCAAATACTTGCTGCGCTCGACCTTCGTGTCTGAGAGATGAAGGTGACTACCATCAAGGACACCACCGACCTCTCGACTTTGATGCTTGACGCGCTGTACTCGCGCCTCAAGACGCACGAGATCGACATTGTCTCTCGTAAGTCAAAGTCACGATCGATGGCTCTAGTCACCGATCCCGCCTCGGCTCGGTTTTCTGCCGATTCACTTTGTGGGTTCTCCTAGCTGCTCTCGTGGCGTGGCGATGATCAGTTATAGTAGCTAGAGGATGAACAGCTGGCCCTCCTAGCTCGGAAGTTCTCCCATGCTTACAAGAGGAGGGACGGAAAAAGAGGAGGACCCGTGATTTGCTTCGAGTGTGGTGGCCCCAACCACATCCGAGCAAACTGCCCCAAGCTGGGGAAGGGCAAAGGCGACTACGGCGGTTTTGGCAAGAACGACTACACCAACAAGAACTGCAACACGAAGCCCTCAGCACCTATCCAAGGTAAGAAGAAGTTCCGCAACTTCGGGAAGGCCAAGAAGCTCTTCCACTGCGTCCTTGCCGCATTCGACGACCTCGACCTCAGTGAGGTGGAGGGATGGAGCGATGACGACTGGACGGGTGATCAAGACCCCAAGAGCGGCGACGACTTCTTCGGCATGTGCTTCATGGCCCTCGAGGGCTTAATCGAGCGACAATGAGTCAGACTCGACTCGGACGAGGTATGCCCCACCTACTACCCGGCTCAATCATGCTTTTCTTAAGCTAGGTGGATTTCATGCTAGAGCTAAGGTTAGGTGTACTGAGTTAGAGAAGGAAGTAGATAGATTGTCACTAGAGATTATTGCTCTTACATCTGCTCCTTCTAGTGATGACTGTGATACATGCTGTGCTCTGTTGGGTGACATGGAGAAACTAAGGACCTCGCATGATAGTGTGTCCTCCGAGCTTGATATTGTTAAGGTGGAGAATGTTAGTCTGCTTGCTGAGCTAGAGTTGTGTAGGATGGTTGTTACCCTACTTACTACTGATGAGACTACTTCTCCCACCTCATGTGAGGTTAAGGACATTTCTGCTAGAGGACCTTATGCCATGCTCCTTGATCTGCCCGAGTCTTGAGAAAATTGCAATAACTTGAAGATGAACTTAAAACGGGCAGATCATAAAATTGCTGAACTACAAGCTTCTTTACTTGAGCCGATTGATTCATGCTTGAACTGTCCTAAGTTAACTGCAGAACTTAAAGCTGTCTCCAAACAGTTTCAAGATATGATTGATCATGATAGAAAGTTGGCTCAGTTTGCTTCTAAGGACCCAGTTAGCTCACCATGTATTAATTGTAACAAACTAAAATCTGACTTGATTGCATTGGATGAGAAATATGTGAAGTTAACTAAGGACCTTCTAGAGAAGCCACATTGTGCTTGTAATGTGATCGTGGAGAAGGGGGAGAAGCCCCAGGGTAAGGATAAGACGCCTAGAGGCGAACCAACCGCTAGTAGTAGGAATGTCCCTCAGTCGGTGTGCGTGCACAAGCCATTCTTTCCTCTTGTTGGTTCTTCTTACGCTCCCTTACCTTCTGCTGTCTCTTCTTCTCCTGCTCTTCTTGCACCTCTCTCTTCGGAGTGTCGGTATCTTATGAACACCCTCGAGAGATTTGTAGGCGGCAAGAAGAAGCTTAATCTTATTCTAGACCAATCCAAGATAGCTACCCGCGGCGTGATCAGCATGTTGCTGGTGTCTTGACTCGCTCTTTTGTAGTAGTCAAGCCCAACAACAGCTTCCGGTCTGCACACAGACCTTCTGGCTTGTTGAGTGACGAGGCGAGGGTAGATAGAGGTCGATCGTGCTTGACTACTTCATCTGCTCGACGTGTTACTCAGTATTGGGTGCCAAAATCACTCTTGATTTACCCCAGTACTGAGACTTTACTCTCTGTTTGACTCAGGTTCGTCGGGCAGGGAATGGAAAGGTTTGGCTCGTAGACTCCGGGTGTTCACGACACATGACCGAAGATTCCCGTTGGTTTTCTTCCCTTGCCCGAGCTCCAGGTGATCAGACGATCACCTTTGGAGATGCTTCATCTGGGCGCGTCATCGCCAAATGTATAGTGCGCATTAATGATTCATTTATTTTGAGAGATGTTGCCTTGGTTAGTAAGCTGCAGTATAATTTGCTTTCCGTTTCTCAGCTTACCGATGACGACTTTGAAGTGAGCTTTAAGAAAAACAATTGCAAAATTCTTGATTCTTTGGGTAGTCTGGTTTACGGGGTTTCTCGTTTTGGGAGGATCTTTCGTGCTGATTTTTCTGAGTCTTCTGGTGATCCTCTCTGGTGTTTGGTTGCTTCTGAGTCCTGTGACCTTTCTTTCTGGCATAGGAGACTTGGTCATATTGGATTTGACCATTTGACCCGAGTTAGCGACCACGATCTCATTCGTGGTTTGCCAAAACTAAAGATGGTCAAAGATCGGTTTGTGCTCCATCTTAAGCACGGCAAGATGGTTGCCGCTTCTCATCCTCGGTCCAGATTACTATGACCGATGCCGCCGCATGTTGCTCCATATGGACACGGTTGGACCGGCTCGAGTGCGGTCGGCGGGAGGAAGTGGTATGTTCTTGTTGTGGTCGATGACTTCTCGAGGTACTCTTGGGTGTTTTCTTAGCCTCGAAGGATGAGGCGTTTACACATTTCGAGGTCTTTTCGGTGGGTTTCTGTTGAGCTTTGGTGCCCTACGAGCGATCCGCGATGACAACGACGGAGTTCAACAATTCCTACTTTGAGAGCTTCTGCGATGAGGCAGTGTAGAGCACGGTTCTCTTCTCCATCGTCCCTCGGCGAGAATGGCGTAGTGGAGAGGAAGAATCGTACCTTGGTCAAGATGGCCAGGACGATGCTCGATGAATACTCTACACCGCAGAAGTTTTGGGCTGAGGCTATAGCTACCGCGTGCCATGTTTCAAATCGTGTTTTTCTCAGGGCACACTTGCATCACACTTCTTATGAGTTGAGATATGGGCGAAAGCCCAGTGTATCTCATTTTCGCGTGTTTGGTTGCAAGTGCTTTATTTTGAAGTCCAGGAACCTAGACAAGTTCGAGTCACGTTCTTGTGATGGGATCTTTCTAGGCTACTCGACTTCTTCGCGGGCTTATAGGGTGCAGGCTGCGAGTCTAGTAAAATGGTAGAGACACGTGAGGTGACTTTCGGCGAGGCGGTCCGGGACTAGGCCCGATATCTCAGGTTCTTTAGAGCAGTCCGAGACCATCTTTGTGGATGACGAGGAGGATGGAGATGAGGATTGTCTACCCGATCCAGTCCCTCATCCACCCCTTGAGGTGCCGTCTTCCACCGCACCTCGAGGCGATCAGCCTTTGCCTTCCGCTTCCTCTGGAGCTAGTGGCTCTGTTCCTACCTCGTCATCTCACGAGGTAGAGGCCACTTCTTCATCTCATCCTGGACATCCTAGACACATTCAAAAAGACCATCCTTCAGGGCAGATTATTGGAGACCTTTTTGAGCGAGTCACTCGTTCAAAATCTGGCATGTCTCTTTTCTGTCTCTATTCTGTCTTTGTTGCCTCATTTGAACCTAAGGACGGTCAATGCCATGCATGAGGAGTTAGAAAATTTCGAGAGAAACAAGGTCTGGTCGCTTGTTGAGCTCCCACGAGGTCACAATATCATTGGGACTAAGTGGGTGTTCAAGAACAAGAAGAGTGAGGATGGTGTGGTTATTCGAAACAAGGCTAGACTGGTAGCTCAGGGGTTCTTCTAGGTTGAGGGTCTAGATTTCGAGGAGACCTTTGCCCCTGTAGCTAGACTTGAGGCCATTAGAATTCTGCTTGCCTTTGCAGCTTCTAAGGGTTTCAAGCTTTACCAGATGGACGTCAAGAGTGCCTTCCTCAATGGCTTTATTGAGGAAGAAGTCTATGTGAGACAGCCTCCTGGTTTCGAAAACCCCAAATACCCAAACCATGTCTACAAGCTTTCCAAAACATTGTATGGACTTAAACATGCCCTTAGAGCTTGGTATGAGAGGCTTAAGTCCTATCTGTTGAGTCATGGTTTTGAAATGGGTAAAGTAGACAATACCTTGTTCATTCGCTGGCGTGGCAATGATCTTCTGCTCGTCCAGATTTATGTGGATGACATCATCTTTGGCGGCTCCTCGCATGCTCTCGTTTCCCAGTTTTCTGATGTCATGAGCTCGGAGTTTAAGATGAGCATGATGGGCGAGTTGAGCTTCTTCCTTGGCTTCCAAATTAAGCAGACTCGGGAGGGTACCTTCTTGCATCAGGGCAAGTACACTCGAGACCTCCTGAAGCGCTTCGATATGAGTGATGGTAAGCCAGTGTCCACTCCGATGACTACATCAGTCCCACTCGACCCAGATGAGGACGGCGAGCCAGTTGATCAAAAGGAGTATCGAAGTATGATCGATTCCCTCTTGTACCTCACTGCCTCGAGACCGGACATACACTTCTCCGTGTGTCTTTGTGCTCGGTTTCAGGCTTCTCCTCGCGTATCTCACCGCCAGGCGGTGAAGCGCATCCTTCGGTACCTTCGAGCTACCATTGACTATGGTATCTGGTACTCTTCCTCATCCTGTCTTTCCTTGAGAGCCTACTCGGATGCAGACTTTGCCGGCTGTAGGATAGATAGGAAGAGCACTTCTGCCACCTGCCAACTCATTGGCACTTCCCTCGTTTCTTGGTCTTCAAGGAAGCAGTCCGGTGTTGCACAGTCCACCGCAGAGGCCGAGTATGTTCTTTGCGACCGATTCTTTGTAGCCAAGTACTTTGGATGGTCTCGACCCTGCGGGACTTTGGGTTAGTTATCGACAGTGTTCCACTTCTTTGTGATAACACTTCTGCGATTAACATTTTGAGAACCCGTCCAGCATTCTCGGACCAAGCATATTGATATTCAGTATCACTTCCTTCGAGACCATGTAGAGAAGGGTGACATCGTGCTCCAGTTTGTGGAGAGTGACCACCAGTTGGCTAACATCTTCACCAAGCCTTTGGATAGCGCTCGGTTTTCAGCTCTGAGGGGAGAGCTTGGGTAGTTTGTCCTTATGGACTGTTGTGAGGGGGAGCTTGTGCTTTACTGCTTTACTATGTTGATTATGCTTCTGTCTCATTTCTGTTGCATTGCATTCATGGGTGCATTGGGTTTAGTCTTTCTAGCATAGGTTAGAGTGGTTTTCTTGCCGAGATGCTTAGACTTCTTACTCTTATCTTATGCCTTCAGGATGCTGCTTATTAGCTGGTTCTCTTCTTACTAGGTCGAGCTTACCCACTGCTTATAGGTTCTAGCGAGGGTTGGGCCACTCTCGGGCAGGCAGTGCGTGTTTGCTCCTTAGTGCATTAGATATCCAGTTGATAGTCACGAGTCATATGGGGTAGATGAGAGTCGATCGAGCCATAGTTGTCTCTATATCTTGTCTATTCTTTAAGGACTGCCTTCTTTGGTTTCTTTGCCAGCTTCTCGATCTTATTGCTTTGGTTCAGGGGGAGTTCATTTGGGAGCTTCTGGAGCTTAATATTGACTTAACTCTACTTGAACTAAAAGCTGCATCAAATGCTGCATTGTAATATAACCACATTGAGCCTTGATTATTATCCGGTTATGACATGCTTACACTGCTTTACACCTTGCCATGACTTGTGCTCATTTGCTATATTTATCATGTCTTCATATGTGTAAACTAGCTTTTGCCATGATAAGTTAATTAAGCTTGCTCAATTTGAACTAAAAACTTATCATGTTAGCATACGAGACTAGTCTTTCTTGAGCTATCCTTTTATGATCCATACCATGTCAAATAGGCTGAGTTGAGCGTTGAATCTCTATTGAGCCTTAGATTGAGCTGTTTTAGTCTTTTGATGACGCATAAGTTAGTACAATCATTTCAAAAGCAAAAAGATCTCTTTTGTGCGAAAAAACTAATATCACCAATTCTTTCTCATGAGACGGTTTGCCATTGCACTAGGCATGAACTCAGGGCGAGTTTTGGATGACCAAGATCATTTCCTTAAGATTCTCGCTTGGTATGATCGCATAAGGCTTGAGATCTAGCACATGATAAAACTATTGGTTGGAAACAACCACAAGTTTCATAAGAAAACATGTCATTTGTGCTCGATTTGTTTAAGTTACAAAAGAACCAAGTACTTGAACCAATGTTTCCTTCTTGAGCATATAGCACTCTATTTGGACTCAACTCTAGCTTCTTGGTTCCGCTTAGCTTATTGACATGGCCTGCATCATCCTTGGATGTCTCTAGCTAGACTTTGCTCATTGATAACTTAACTTGTTTACAAATTGCACTATAATTCAGATTGTCATCTCTTTGGTTTAGCTAGCATATACATATCTTGTCATGATCTAGATAGCCTTTATTGAGTTATGGCTTGGTGTAATCCTTAATGGTCATTTTGGATAATTCTCATGGCTCTAAATGCTTAGAATAATCAAACTTCAGCCATTTCATCCATTTTCATGACTTATTCTCCTTCTTGCATTCTTGATGTGTTTATTGCCAAAATGGGGAGAATAGTGGTAGAAAAAGCCATTTTGGGAGCTTTGAGGAAAACTTGTTTTTTCTTTTGCTCCTTCTGTCGACATGGTCATTAGCTTCATTTTTCTTCTTTGGACCATGTTGGATTCTTCAAACTCAACTTCATGCTTTTTCGGTGTTTGTCAATATACTCATCAAGGGGGAGATTGAGAGACCATGTGAGGTCATCCCATGTGTATGATGAGTAATTGACTTCGGCTTAGAGAAGTCGAGTTTGAGTTGGTTGGTTCGGACCATGTCGTTGCGGGGTGCAACGGGCTCGGTCGGACTTGGTCAAACCTGGTCAAAAGGTTTAAGATGCATATTCTGATGTTTCGACAGGTTCGTTGATGTTATTATGCTTATATGTATCGAGCGGTGTTATTTGATGTGTTTCTTATGCATGTTGTTGCGGGGCGTCGAGGCGAGTCGTGGTGAGACACGAGGTGACCGGACTAGACACAGGCGGTGTCGAGGTTAGAACGGTTGGATGTGTCGAAGACGGCGGAGATTCAATGTGGTTGCGAGTCGTGGACGGCAAGGAGCGCGGAAGCTTCCGGGAAGGTGTAGGAGAGGCGAATCGGTGGGTCGCAAGGCTGCACAAGCGGAGGCGGCTCCGTTAGGGTTTAGCCGGCGAACGGGTTGGAGACCCGTTAGCCAAGGGCTATAAATAGGTGTTGTGGGCTGCATACCCCTTGAGGATCATAAGGGTTTTTAGTGCTCATCACTTTGTGTGTGTGTTCCTCCCAAGAAGCTGTTGGTGATATGCCCTAGAGGCAACATGGAGATGTTGAATATATCACATACTATGTTTATGATACATTGCTTTGTTCCTTGAAATAGACATTATCATTATTGATCAATGAGTATGTGACTTATTCATGAGACTCTTAATGCCAAAATATTGCTATTTCTAAATGATCCCCGATTATATTTCATATGAGGAACAAATATGATTCAAAGATCGAGATATGTATTGATTGATGATCATGTCTCATGGATCATGGTATGGAGATACCAAATCAATAATATGGACATGTGTTAGTGAACATATGTTGGATAGACCCGCCATGAGACACTTGCGGAGATTCCATATGTCATCGTTGGTCTCAAGTAGTGTTTATATGTGGAATCCTTAGACTTGAGATCATCATGGTTCCCAAGATGCGTAGTAGCTTACTTTGGGACTACTAAACACTACTCCGTGAATCGGGTAGTCATAAAAGTAGTCTTTGGGTTTGCCATGAAACATGTAGTGGGATGTGAATGATCAAGATAGAATTTGCCCCTCCTTATGGGAGAGATATCTACAGGCCCCTCGATGTAATGGATTATGAAAGTGCATGGCCATGCCAAGGTGATTGAGGAGTCAATCACGAGTTTATAATCCATCACGGAATCGAGAGAGTGATTGAGCTATTAAGAGGATGACACAGGTCTCGCCTTGAGCTTAATCTATATCGTGAGGCAAAGGATTAGTACATGAGAACATTACGTGTTCACCGATATGATCTTTACGTATACTTTGGGGTTAATATGTCTTACTAGAGACCGCTATTAACACGGTGACCGGAAAGGTGTTTACGGTCGCGACCAAGTATCGTGAACCTCTGGTCGCACACTTAACGGGTTGGAACACTAATTGAATGTGATTCGGATATGGGCTCAATTCGGATAGAGATCCGGATAGACTCCTATTGGGCCTCGGTCCACGAGGCCCAAGTGAGGATGTCTATATATATGGAGGCGGTGAGGATGCATCCGATAATCCCGAGCTAAACCACGCCGCCACCTCCGAGCCAAGCCCTAGTCGCTCGCGAGTCTTTGGTACACTCGCGATCGACGTTCTAGCCCCGGACGTGTGGATACCGGTGGAGACGCTGCTGGTTGCGGCGTTGATCGACATCAACAACCTCTGATTGGATGCGCTCGTGGTGCGGTTGATCGCGTGGAGGAGACGATCGGTTCGGACGATCGACTACTTCCACTACTACCTCGACGGCGTGGTTGGGTCGGCTTCTCCAACTCTTCTTTGCTGCGCTGGCGTCTAGAGGTAACGATCCATGATCCCTACTTAAGCATGATGTTCTTGTGTGCGCGGTAGAAAAGTTTTGTTTTCTGCTATCGTAGCCTTCGCGCAATCCATTAGAAGCATGTGAGGCTCTTGGTGTTCTTGAGGATTGAGAGGGAGAGGATGGATTGAAAATCTTGTAATCACTTTTCTTGTTCTAATGTCCATGCGTATCGTGACTCCTTTGTATCTTTTTGTTTGAGTTGGAATAAGAAATCTGAAGTTTTTCTCTGTTATCTTTGTATTTTGGTTTTCTTTCTATCTCCTTTTTATGGGTGATACTCCTCTCTGTTCTCTATCTTTTGTCATTCTCTGTATTCCTTTGTTTCCTAGATGAAGTTTTGAGTAGCAACAAAATCTCTCCTCTGAACTGGTGTTACTTCAAGGCCCTTGGCCAGCATATGCCCAAAAGGAATCATTTGAATCACAGTTTACTTTTAGAGATTTTGATTGCCAACTTCCTCTATTTGCAGATTTTAGTGTCTACTTTTTGTAAACAGAGAACCCTCGAGTTCCTGCTCTCTTGATGCGTAGGGGTTTCCAAGAGAAATCAAAATCTTTTGATCAAGGGATTTGAGAAACTCAAAGCCTTTGTATTTCACTTCTTGTGTTCATTGGCGGTGCAAGTATTCTTGTGTCGGTCTTTTCTTTTATCACCTGACTGCCATCTTCTTTCGGTTCAGCTTTGGCTTTTCAGTTTTTCTTTTTGTTGGCAGTGGAGTTCTTTTCAGTGCAGTTTTTGTCTCTCCTTTGCTGCAATCTTTATTTTCCTTCTTGTTCTCTCAAGTACTAGTGCAGAACGACAAGCTTTCGGCTGAAGCCTAAACTTCTTCCCAGCTGCCTGCATTCAGTCCTTTCTTTTTATTTTTTTTTTCTGATTTTCCTCCCTTCCGCATGCAGTCTAAACGAGTTTATCTTTAGTTGAAATTTTCTTGGTCGGTCTCGATTTATCTTTGAGTTTTCAATTATCTCATGCATTCAAGTTTCACAAAATTAATTTTACGTGAGTGGCTTTGTTTTGCTTCTTTTGAAAAATCGTGTGCAATTCTGGAGCGATTTTTAAAGGAACGACATTCACCCCCCTCTGTCGCCATTTCGGTCCTATAATTACTTTCGCATGTCATTTCAAGTCCGAGTCCCGACACGGCCCCACCGCGAGCCCGGAGGATGTGGACCAGTTCTTCTCCGAGTGGGTAGGAGGCCGTCTGGGTCTGCACCTCCTGAGACAGCACTAGAGGTTCTCTCCGGCGGTGCCCTCCCGGTGCCGGAGGACACACATCCGAGGTGCGGTGACTCCACCAAAGACAGGCGGGTGCGACATGCTCTGGTCGTTTACATTTTTGGAGCGACGTCACCCGTTGTACCGGAGGACGGCCAAGCGGGGCCGACATGGGCGTGGGGCAGGGTCGGCCAGGGTGGCGCCTGATTGTACACTATTGTTTCATGTACTGCTTACGTTCTTTATTTAAAATGTGAACTTTTTAGTACTGTGTCGTACTTACTTTTACTCATTATCTACGACATCCGTATAGTGCGCATCAAAATATCACTTACCGTCGTATGTATCAATTGTTGTACGGTCAATCGTTTGTAAAAAAATTTTGAAAAATTATTTACGCACCTACAACATATAATGAACATAAACTTTTATTACAACTTCAGCAGAATTTTTACCAGTTTAAAACTACAAAATTGACAAAATCTAAAACATTCACGGGGGACTGCATCTAGTAGCCGCCCCATTGGGCGACTGCATGAAAATCGCCCAACAGTAGGGCGACTAGATGCAGTCGCTCCATGGTAGGGCGACTAGATGCGGTCTCTCCACGGTAGGGCGACAGGTATTGTGTCGCCACTGGGTTGGGCGAAAGGCTCCAGTCGCCCAACCATTGAACGACTGGAGCCTATTTTTGTAAAAAAACATTCCGTGGGTATATTTCTATAATTTCGAATAAAAATGAATTATCCATACAAAAAATTAGTGAAAACGGCAGCCACTAGCAGCAAGGAATAGATGGCTGTAAGTGTATCCCGCCAGCTCCCCTCAGCGATGGCTCCCATTAGGCTAAGCAGATCCAACACCATGACCACACGCAGACTATGCAGTGGCACCACGATTTTCTTGTTCTTCAACTCGTGCAGGACGGCGAGGAGGAGGACAAAGACATCGATAATCAATGACGAAGCAAATACGGTGGCATTGCAGTAGAAGAACACCGCGTACCAGAGGTGGTGGGTGTCCCAGTTGATGGGGTCACTAGTAAGGTGGCCGGCGTCCGTGTCCTGCCAGACTCCCCACGGAGGGTTGAACCCCACAGAGTACGTCACTGTTGGAAGTCTTACGACTTCCCCAGGACCTTTACGACCTCTCACGATCACTTACGATCGGTTACGACCGCCTCTCGCTGCCGTTTGACCTCTCTGTCGCTCCTCCAATCACTTCGATCGCTTCGTCTTTGTAGTCGAAAACCTTCTATTGAGGTTTCGACCACTCTTCTCTGCCGCTGCACTGCGCTGCTCTTCCTTCGACCACGCTCGAATTACCGTGATCGCAACTCTCTACGATCACGCAGTGATGCTGGCGATCACTGTTTACCATGGTCGAAACACCCTTTCGACCACGTTCACTTTCTTACAACGTGGTCGGAGTTCCTTCGACTACGTTCAAGTCTTCACGGCGCAGTCTTCCGACCACTTACATCGTGGTCGAAAGCTCCTTCGAGTTCTCATAATGTGGTTGAAGCCTTCACAACGTGGTCGAACGCCCTTGCGACCACGTTTAAACTTCTTCAACGTGGTCGAACGCCCTTACGACCACGTTGAAACTTCTTTGATGCGGTCGTACGTCTTCCGATCACCCTCAAACTTTCTCTGCTGTGGTCGTATCACCTCCCGACCACGTCTTCTTCAGGTTTGTTGTGGTCGAACGCCTTCGACCACGCCTGCCGATACTTTGCTGTGGTCGTTAGCTGGTTTCGACCACGTCTACGAGATCACACAATGAAACCGATACTCAAGTTTTTGTTTTTCTCTTCTTTATTTCTCGCATTTATTAGATTACATGACTCCACCCCTTTTTATACCTAGCTCTACGACTTCGCACGGATTCGACTACGAAATACAACTCTGACTCTGACTCCGGTCCGATTACTACTAATTTTCGACTTCGATTACTACTGACTTTCGACTTCGATTACAAATGTCTTTTCGGTCTGACTTTTGATGACGACCGGACTTTGAACATAGCTTCTAAACAAGATTATTTCTAACATTCTCTCCCTAATCTTGTTTAGGTACTTCAATTATGCCGACTTTCCTTCTCATCTCTATAAACTTTATTCACCCGAGCGGCTTCATCAGTATGTCTGCTTTCTGTTCCTCTGTACTGATGTACTCGATCGCGATTCTTCCTTCTTCGACACAGTCTATGATAAAGTGATATCTGGTGTCTATATGTTTGCTTCTATCATGAAGAACCTGATTTTTGCTTAGTGAAACAGCAGATTTGTTGTCCACCTTGAGTACGACTTTCAAAACTGCTTCGTACGACAATTTGCTGCGAGCCAGCCAAACTCCCTGGCACGATGCAGCACTTGCTGCTATGTACTCTGCTTCACACGATGACAAATCCACCACTTTTTGCTTCTGAGATTGCCAACTAGCCGGACTTTCTCCCAGCACAAACATCACCCATGTTGTGCCTTTACGATCATCGATGTCTCCCGCCATGTCACTGTCACTGTAGCCGGTCAGCTGCAATTTCTCTTTGCCTCCTCTCTTGTACTGGATGCCAAGGCATAGAGTGCTTTTACATAACTCAGAATATGTTTCACAGCGTTCATATGTTCCTGAGTTGGTTTTTTCATGAAACGACTTAGTACCCGATTGCAAACGAAATGTTTGGACGGGTGTGTACCAGATACCGCAGGCTCCCGACAATACTTCTGTACTGCGTAGCATCAACTGGAGATCCTGGGCCTGTCTTGCTTAGCTTCAAATGATTCTCCATTGGGACTTGACATGGATTGCAGTCTTCCATGCCACACTTCTCGAGTATCTTTTGAGCATAAGTTGACTGACAGAGTGTAATACCATTGTCGGTCTGTTTTACCTCAATGCCAAGGTAGTAACTTAGGAGCCCTAAGTTTGTCATTTTGAATAGCTTTATCATCTCTTCTTTAAACTTCAAAATCTCCTTTGGATTTGTTCCTGTGATGATCAAGTCATCCATGTAAACCCCCACAATCAACCTTGTCTCCACATCCCTCTTGTATACACGGTATGTTCAGATTTGCTTCTCCTGAAGCCAAGTGATATCAGACTTTTATCAAGCTTCGTATTCCAAGCTCGTGGAGATTGTTTGAGTCCGTACAGGGCTCTGTTTAGTTTCAACACCTTCTCAGCTTGTCTCTTGGACTAGAAGCCTCGTGGTTGAGCTACATATACTTCCTCCTCAATGTCTCCATTCAAGAAAGCCGTCTTCACGTCCATGTGGTGTATTTCCCATCCACCATTTGCTGCCAAAGCAAGGAGAACACGAATTGTTTCCATGCGAGCCACCGGTGCAAATACTTCCTCATAGTCTACACCATGTTTCTGAACATACCCTTTAACCACAAGTCGTGCTTTGTGTTTTACGACCTCTCCCTGCGAACTTCTCTTTACTTTGTAAACCCACTTCAACCCAATGGGTCTATGACCTTTTGATAGATCAATGAGTTTCCATGTGTCATTGTCTTCAATCGACTTCAATTCTTCTTGCATAGCCACCCTCCAACATTCATCTTCTTTTGCTTCTTCAAAGCTCTCAGGTTCTTCAGCCGTGGTGTAAAGCAACAGTTCCTCAGATTTCATCGGCTCTGTTTGTGCATAAATCTCGCTAATGCTTCTCATCTTCGGTATTCTACCATTTGAATCTTCCTCGTCAGAGTCTTCTATTTCAGGTGACGCTTCGTGACTATCAGCACCCGATAGACCTGTGCTCTGAGATGTGGTCAGAGCTTCATCTTCCCAGCCTGCGTGGTTGCCACCTACTTCATCAAACGTTACCCAACTCTGCACATCTCTCTCCATGTCTTGATGTTCTTCCCACTCCCAGTACTTGTCTTCTTGAAAGACAACGTCTCTACTTACATGTATCTTCTTTTCGACCGGATTGTAGCACCTGTACACCTTGGTGCCTGCCTCAGAACCGAGATAGATCATCCTCCTGCTCCGATCGTCCAGCTTCTTCAGATAAGTGGTCGTCTAAATGTGTCCTTTAACGGTATGATATGAAGAACAAGGAGTCAAGAACGAATAATGAAGCAAAAGGCAACAACAAAGATGGCGAGCACCGAGAAACTTAATTCAGCACAAACACAACACAAATGAGGCTCTGTCACCTAAAGCGTGCTCACATCACGTTTTTTTCTTTTGTAGCCACGAATGGCTTCATGACACTATCGTAGGTGCGAAATTTTTTATTTTTATTTTTTGTATTTTTTCAAAGCAGAGCATAGGAATAGGAACCACACAAAGTTTCACGTCAATCCGATATAAGGTGTGGCCTCAGAAAATGATGAATGTGCTACAAAGTCGGTGGCGAAATTTGAACTCGAGTACTACACTTTCCAGGCCAATTTGGGCAAGATAAATTCGCCAAAACTGGCGTTGTCAGTTTGATTCGGATGTAAAATTTAATTTCACCCAACTTCAAAAAAAAACTGATTTGAGTCCGTATGAGAAAGTTATGGCCGTTTGAAGGGTTTCACATGTACTAAATTGAGAGACCATGTGGTGGTCATCCTGTTGAGAATGATGAGTAATTGACATCGTTTTAGGAAAAGTCGAGTTTGAGTCGGCTGGTTCGGACCTTGACGTTGCGTGGCGTAACGGGCTCGGTCGGACTTGGTCAAACTTTTTCGTATGGGTTTAGGATGCATATTCTGATGACTCGACATGTTTGGTCTCTATTACGCTTTCATGTATTGAGCGGTGCTATTTGACGTGTTTCTTGTCTGTGTGGCTGCAGGACATCGAGACGGAGTCGTGGCGAGACACGGTGGACCGGACTAGGCGCAAGTGGCGGCGAGGTCGAGCACGGTAGGGATGTGTCAAGACGATGTGGACTCGAGGTGGTTGCGAGGCGTACGACAAGGAGCCAGAAGCTTAGGGAAGGTGCGGGAAGGCGAATCGGTAAGTCGCAAGGCGCACAAGGTGAAACGGCTCCGTTAGGGTTTAGCCGGCATAACGGGTTGGAGACCCGTTAGCCAAGGGCTATAAATAGAGGTGAGGGGCTGCATACCCCTTAGGACACTTGAGAGCTCATTCATCCCTTTGTGTGGATTGTGTTCCTCCCAAGATGCATGTGAGGCTCTTGGTGTTCTTGAGGATTGAGAGGGAGAGGATGGATTGAAAATCTTGTAATTATTCCTCTTGTTCTAATGTCCATGTGTATAGGGACTCATTTGTAGTCTTTGTTTTACTGGAAATGAAATGGTGGTCTATCCTTTGTGTGATGATTTCTATTCCTTTTGTATGCTTGAGTTCTCTTTGACTGGCTGGTGATAATCTTGTTTCTAAGTTGAGTTCTTGATCTCAAGATTTGCTCGCTCTCTATAGAAATCTGGCTAAAACTCACTTAGTCATTTTATTTCGAAGAGCAAAGACTTGAATCAAAAGATTATCCTTTTCTCTCAAATCTTGCAGTTCATTCCTTCGCCCAGGACATTCTTTGCCAATTTCTTCTTTCTGTTCAGACAGATCAGGATCCTCTCGACGGTGAAGCAGTGCTGTCCTGTACCTCCTTTTAGTTGATGGTTTCTCTTTGCTCAGTTGTCTTTTGGGTCTTGCAGTTTTAAACAAAGTTCTAGCCATCAGAGAAAACATTGGATCATCTGCTATTTGAGTTGAAGTCAGGATTAATTGACCTGAGGAGAACGTGCAATGCTTCTTCAATCTCTTTGTTCTTCGGCAGTTTTCAGAATTTACTATTTCAAATCTTGTTCGTCAACTGATTTAGTCTGCCTTCCGATCTGTTTTGCTTTTCTACAGACTTTGCTTTTCTTTAATCTCTTTTCAGTTGGTGAACTGCTCTCAGGTTGTTTCTCAAAGATGCGCAGTTGTTTGTCTTCTTCTGCTTGCTTTGTTCTTTATCGCAAGAGTATGCGAGACTTGATGCTTTGCTCCTTATTTCCTATGGACAGCAAGATGCATATTTGAGGAAGTCGATCATGGCTGTGTTTGATTTGTGCCGAATCATTGTGGTGCGCACATTATTTTCGATTCGGTTGCTCCCTAGTGCATGTGTTTCTTTTTGTTTGTACTGTTTTCA
Organism: Bonia amplexicaulis; assembly: GCA_036346245.1. Lineage (NCBI taxonomy): Eukaryota > Viridiplantae > Streptophyta > Magnoliopsida > Poales > Poaceae > Bonia > Bonia amplexicaulis. The sequence continues at coordinate 16,480,709 of CM070750.1, forward strand.
TCCTCACGCATGCAATACAAATGATCTCCGCTTTGGCTGAAATTTTATTGTGTACTTACGGATCTAAACTGAGTTTGACTGGGTAACATGCGTTTAGCATTTCCTGGTCTTTGACCCTATTTTCATTGTGTCAAAACATCACTTAAAATCAGCCATACCTCCTCTCATGCATTTCAAGAACCAGACTTTTACTCTTGCTTCCCTTGCCGACAAGAAGAGTAGGCGTACACGTTTTCAGCTTTGGTTATTTCCTTTTGGTGGCATACTATCTCTTGTTGAATCACTGCTCATCGAACCTTCTTGTCTCAATTGTCGCTCGGTTCACTCTCCGGTTAAGTCGATTCACAATCCTTCTTCATAGCTTCTATAGCTATCTGAGAAGAAAGTCTTTGAATTCGAGAGGCGATTTTAGAGGAGAGCGACATTCACCCCCCTCTGTCGCCATTTCAGTCCTACAATTGGTATCAGAGCCGGTTAGCTCTTCTCGATAGATCTTTAACCGGTTTCAAGAGTCATGGCGACGGACAAGTATTCCACCAAGCCTCCGGTCTTTGATGGCTGGATTACCCCTTCCGAAGAGCCGAATGGAAACATACATCAGGCTCAGGGGTATGCCATCTGGAGGAAGGTGAAGGTTCAGTTTGTTGTTCCTGCCGATGAGAACATCAATGCTGGGAATATGGCTGATGTTGAGGCAAACGCAAGGGCAAGGAACATCATGTCTCACCTGTCGTCTGCCTTCGATATTTGGACGACGCTCGATGCTTACCATGAGGGCACCACCCAAATAAAGGCGGTGTGACAGACCGGTTCAGCGAATCAAACAAATTCGAGATGCTTGTCGGCGAGTCCCTTGACGAGTGCTTTTCACGCTTTCACAAGATTTTGAGCAACCTCCGAGCCGTCGGTCTCACATACTCCGACTCGAATAACGCCACAAATGCTTTCAGACTCGATCTTCGGGTTTGGGAGATGAAGGTGACTACCATCAAGGATACCACGGACCTCTCGACCACGACTCTTGATGCTCTTTACTCGCGCTTCAAGACTCACGAGATTGACATAGTCTCGTCGGTCAAGTCACAATCGATGGCATTAGTCACCGATCCCGCTCGGATCTTCTTCTCATCGAGCCGATATGTGGATTCTCCTTGTCGCTCTCGTGACATAAGCGATGATCGGTTAGGCGACTTCGAGATGACGACTAGCCCTCCTAGCGTAGATTTTCTCATGCCTACAAGAGGAGGAGGGATGGTAAAAGAGGAGGTCCTGTGATTTGCTTCGAGTGTGGTGGCCCCAACCACATCCGAGCAAACCGCCCAAGCCGGGAAGGGCAAACCGACTTGGCGGTTCGGCAAGAACGACTACATCAACAAGAACCACAACACGAAGCCCTCAAAGACTGCTCAAGGCAAGAAGAAGTTCGCGACTTTGGGAAGGCCAAGAAGCTCTTCCATCGTGTCCTCGCCGCCTCGACGACCTCGACCTCGGCGAGGTGGAGGGATGGGCGACGACGACGGACGGGTGATCAAGAATCCAAAGATGGCGATGACTTCTCGGCATGTGCTTCATGGCCCTTGAGGCGAGATCGCCGACAGCGATCTCTACTCCGACTCCGATGAGGTTTGTCCCTCCTATGACCAACTTAATGAAGCTTTTCTTAAGTTAGGAGGTTTTCATGCTAGATCTAGAGCTGGATGTAGCGAGTTGGAGAAGGAAGTAGAAAGATTATCACGGGAGCTTACTTCACTTATATATCGCTCCCTCTCGTGATGATTGTGATACATGCCTTGCCTTGATTGGAGATATGGAGAAGTTAAGGACTTCTCATGATAGTGTGATCTCTGAGCTTGATATACTTAAGGTGGAGAATATTAGTCTTCTTGCTGAGCTTGAGATGAGTAGGGTAGTTCCTGTTTCATCTTCTATTGTTGAGACTATTTCTTGCACCTCATGTAAGGATAAGGATAATGTTTTTAGAGGTCTTTACACTATGCTTCTTGATCTGCCCGAAACATGTGAAAATTGCAATAATTTGAAAATGAACTTAAAAAGGGCAGATCATAAAATTGCTGAACTGCAAGCCTCTTTACTTGAGCCAATTGATTCATGCTTGAACTGTCCTAAGTTAATGCGAACTTGAAGTCGTCGCAAGCAGTTTCAAGATATGATTGATCATGATAGGAAGTTGGCTCAGTTTGCTTCTAAGGACCCTGTTAGCTCACCATGCATTAATTGTAACAAACTAAAATCTAACTTGATTGCATTGGATGACAAGTGTGTGAAGCTAACTAAGGACCTTCTAGAGAAGCCACCTTGTGCTTGTAGTGTGATTGTGGAGAAGGGGGAGAAGCCCCCGGGTAAGGTAGAGACGCCTAGCGACGCAAACCAACCCTAGCTAGCGATGGATCATTTCTTCCGAGTCTGCTATCGTGCACAAGCCAGTCTTTCCTCTGCTGTTGGTTGTTCTTCTGCTCCCTTACCTTCTTGTCTCTTCTCCTCCTTGCTCTTCTTGCACCTCTCTTCGGGAGTGTCGGTACCTTACTAACACTCTCGAGAAATTTGTAGGAGGCAAGAAGAAGCTCAATCTTATTCTAGACCAATCAAAGATTTGCAAGTTCAATCGGGGTCTAGGATATGATTTCCGTGAGGATGTGAGGAAGCATCCACCGTCGTGCTCGGACCGTGGTCGCAGTGTGATTGAGGTCAAGCCCAAGAACAAGAATGTTCAATTTAAATCCGGCTTTGTCCAAAGGATTTCGGCGACAAGGTGACTTCACATACAACTGCCCCTCGTATATGGTTATCTCATGCTACCGCCTCTCGGCGGTATCATTGCACCTTTGTCAGAAGGATGGACATTTGATTGACCATTGCTTCAAGCGTGCCAAGATCGCACGAAGAGACCATGTTGAGTCTCTTAGGCGTATTCGTGGTCGACCCTGCACCTTGAGTGCACCTAAGACCAACACGAGGTCTAGGCTTGCTCATGTTGGTAGCTTTGGGCGACATCGAGGACTTGGTTCTTCCGAAGTTTTCATTTTTCGTCCTCATGCTCCCTTTGGTCGTGACTTCGCCGCTACGAGCGAGATCTCGCTTTTCCGCCGAGATGCCTACCGCGGCATGATCGACTTGTTCTGGTGCGCCGACTCGCTCTTACGTAGCAGTCGGACCCAACAACAGCTTCAGGTCTACTCTTAGACCTTCTGCTGTGAGTGACAGAGAGCGTAGGGTAGATAGAGGTCAGTCGTGTTTGACTACTTCATCTGCTCGACGTGTTACTCAGTATTGGGTGCCAAAATCACTCTTGATTTACCCTCGCATCGAGACTTTACTCTATTTGACTCGGGTTCACGGGCGTGGAAGGAAAGGTTTGGCTTGTAGACCGGGTGTTCACGACATATGACCGGATATTCCGCTGGTTTTCTTCCCTTGCCGTGCTCCGGTGATGAGATGATCACCTTCGGAGATGCTTCATCTGGGCGCGTCATCGCCAAAGGTACAATGCGCATTAATGATTCATTTATTTTGAAAGATGTTGCTTTGGTTAGTAAGCTGCAGTACAATTTACTTTCGCCTCTCACCACCGATGACGATTTCGAGGTGAGCTTTAAGAAAACAACCGCAATATTCTTGATTCTTCTGTAGTCCGGTTTATGGATTTCTCGTTTTGGGAGGATCTTCGTGCTGATTTTTCCGAGTCTTCGGTGATCCTCTCCGTTGTTTGCTTGCTTCGAGTCCCGCGACCTTTCCTTCTCGCATATGAGACTTGGTCATATTGGATTTGACCATTTGACCGAGTTAGCGGCCACGATCTCATTCTGTGGTGCGCGAAACTCAAGATGGTCAAAGATCTTATTTGCGCTCCATGCTTGCACGGCAAGATGGTTGCCGCTTCTCATCCTCGGTCATAGTTACTATGATCGATGCACTGTGATAGCTGCTCCACATGGACACAGTTGGACCAACTCGAGTGCGATCGGCAGGAGGGAAGTGGTACGTTCTTGTTGTGGTCGATGACTATTCGAGGTACTCTTGGGTGTTTTTCTTAGCCTCGAAGGATGAGACGTTTTCACTTTTTCGAGGTCTTTTCAGTAGGATTTCTGTTGAGCTTCCAGGTGCCTTGCGAGCGATCTACAGTGACAATGGCATGGAGTTCAAGAACTCCTACTTTGAGAGGTTTTGTGTTGAGACAGGTGTAGAGCACCAGTTCTGTAGGACCGAAAAGGCAACCAGAGGGGGGTAAATGGTGCCTTAAAAACTCCCTAAGAATTCGACAATCCTTCTTCTCCAATAGCTAGAGAGCTATGAAGACAAAGATTGAATGCTCACCGAAAACCGAGAGATAAAGAAACAAGTCTTTGGTAAGAAGAAGTCGACCGGTCAAGTGTTCTCGCCGTGGTCGGACCGACCGAGTAGAAGTGCGTCGATACAAGGTAGTCAAAAGCCAACCGGTGGTCGATCGACGACTCGATCAAAATGAAGCTTCACTGAAGACCAAGAAAATAGACCGACAAATGAAATACAACGGTCTTGGCCAAAACAGAGAAAGCGAAAGGCTCATGACCGCAAGAACCAGACTTCAAATAACTTTCGATTAAGAGTTCGTCTGGCCAAGAAACTTTATACGCACATTTCTTAAGGTCTCAAGAGAATACTCCAACTTGAATTGAAATCTTATCGACCGATTGAGACCTTTTGCGATTTGGTCGAGGCGACAAGAACCGAAGTTCATGAATCGAAATCGTTGATTAGAATCGCCATGGGTCAAAGCTAGCCAAGTTAGGTTGGTGCACAATCCCACATGTCATCGCGATTTACGAGCAATCAACGAGATCAAACCAAGAACAAGAAATAGCCAAGAACACAAAGAAGAGGACGAACGGAGAAACCGCAATCAAGTCATCCAAACAATAAGCAGAACAACACAACTCAAATAGACGCGAGAGATGAATGATTAGAAAAGGAGTCCCCATACGCAATTGGATAATGGAAAGTACATATACGAAGGAGCTCAAGCACACACCCTGCTTGCTTCTCCCGTATAGGCTCACTCTCATGACCACTCCCTCGAGAGGACAAGCTCTAACCCTAGAGCGAACACACGCACACAAACTCCCATGGGAGGGAGAGGCGGCTGCCTCCAAGGCCCAGCCGGCCAACTCAAATCCAACACTTGCCTCCCCTCTCCCTTTTATAGCCTCACACCCGAGACTAACCCTAATGGATCCATCCATTAGTCCACACTGGGGATAACCCGTAAACCCCAACTACCACCGGTTTTACAACTCACTTTACCCACTTAGCGAGAACGAGCTTTCAGTGCTTTACCCGTTAATCCCAACGGCTCCACTGCTTTTCCCGTTAGCGCCAACAACTCCTGTCCCTTTGCAGAGACACAGCTTCCCTTTGCAGCTTTGATTCAAGAAGTGGTCGAAGCCCTCAAAGACTTCCCAGCTGCCTTCGACCACACAGCATGTCGTCACGACCGCTCCAAAGTTCGTTACGACCATGCAGACACAAGCCACGACCATCGCTAGCTTGCTACGACCATTTCTTCCAGCGACTACGACTACCACTTCCAGCGGCTACGACTACCGCTTACCTGGTCGCAACGACTTACGATCGGTCGAACTCACAGGACATGCAACGCTTAAAGCCTACGACCTCAACCCGTAGCGTTATGACCACTTCCCAGGTCTTGTGACCGCTTCTAGAGACCATACGATCGGTTAACGGTTACGATCGCTTATCGCATGATCGAATCACCTTCCCACCATGTTCATCGCTTCCACCGTGGTGAACCCTGTTCGCACCACGACACCGAAGTTTCACCATGGTCGATGCTCTTGACCATGCACAACAAGATTTACCGTGGTCGAAACCATTTTGACCACGTACGACTTGTTTCACCGTGGTCAAAACCCTTCCGACCACGTTTGACCACATCCGACCGCGCCCGAGCTCGTACGACCGCTTCTGATCACAACCGAGCGCGTCTGAGCACCTCCGACCGCTTAAGTCCCCAATTGATCGAAACCGACCAATCTCGAAGAGCTACGACCACAGCCGACTGTTATCGACCACGTTAGACCGCCTCACAACGTGGTCGAAGTCCGCCGACTTTCCACATGGTTGTAGTCCAAGTTTGCCGACTATCGACCGCAGCAGTCGAAGCCTAGACCTCCGACTTCCTCTCGTACTAACGTGATCGTAAGCTGTCTGGCGACCTCCGACCACGGCCAATGTGGTCGAGTCTCTTTTGACCATGGCCAAAGTGGTCGTAAACAGCTTGGCTGACTTCCGACCTTAGCCAAACCGGTCGTACTCCCTTCTGGTGCCCTTCAACCACGCCCAGAGTGGTCGTAAACCTCTCGGGTGACCTTCGACCACGCCCAAAGTGGTCGTATACGTCACAACGTGGTCATAAATAGAGCGCACGGGTTTCGACCATGACCAACATGGTCGTAAAGCCTTCCGACCACGACCAAAGTGGTCATACACTTGTTTTCCGGCTTTCGACCGCTGACAGAGTGGTCGTAAGTGGTCTAGATGGCTTCCGACTAGAGACGAAGTAGTCGAAGCTTTCCGTGGCCTTCGACCATGGCCGAGTGGTCGAACGCCCGACGTGGTCGTAAATAGTGCGCGTAGCTTTCGATCATGACCAATGTGGTTATAAAGCCTTCCGACCACTCGAAAACGCATCTACTAGGTTCCGACCATGGAAAACGAGTCGTAAGTAGTCTCACGACAATTCTTAAGGCTTACGACTTTGTAGAGTCACCAAACCTCAAAACCAAACTCAATCTTTCTAGACCAAGAGTCAATTACTCATCACAACCATGGGGTGACCTCCACGTGGTCTTACAATCTCCCCCTTGATGAGTATATTGACAAGCACCGAAAAAGGCATGAAGATGAGTTTGTTTTTTTGAAAAGAAGGCATGAAGGAGATGCAAAAGCCACACATGGTCTAAAAAGAATGAAGTAGGAACTCATGACCATGTTGACACAAAATGAAATGGAGCAGACGGAGAAAGATCAAATTTTCTACAGAAACTCCAAATCACACAAAAAGTCCAATCTTGCTCATGGTCCAAAAAGCAGTTGCTCACATGACCACTGTCATAGCAAGATGACCAAGCATTTCCCCCTTAATGCCTTTTATCCTTCTCCTATCCCTTAATGCATTCTCCCATTTTAATGCCTTTTGCACCCTTAATGCCTTTTCTCTATCCTTCTCCCCTTTTGGCAATAAAGTCATCAAGATGCAAGAAAGAAAAATAGAGCATGAAAGAAATGGGGTGACTACAATTAATTCATTTTAAGTAGAAGGAGCCATGAAGATTATCTAAAGTGACTTCACAGAAAATTATACCAAGCCATAAAAGGTGACAATGCTATCTAGATCATAACAAACCATGTATTGCCAAGCTCAAGCCAAATAAGTCATGATCTTTAAATCAAATGGTTTGATTAGCATGTCGAGTCACTCAAGATTATAGTCTAGAAGAAGGTATCCAAACGTGAGTCAAGCCATGTCAATATTCTAAGTGGAACCAAGAAGGTATGGTTGAGTCAATTTAGAGTGCTATAAGTTCAAAAATGAGACATTTTGTTCAAGCACTAGATATCACATGTAATTTAACACTTGTAGCACTTTGGATATCACTTGTAGAATACTTGTAGTTGAGCAAAATGAGCACATTTGGCTTTTATCAGCAATTCATGGTTGGTTTCAACCATTTTTCACAAGAATTTTTGTTTTCATAGCCATGTGCTAGATCTCAAGCCTTATGTGATCACTCCAAGCAATAAGCTTAAGGAGGTGATCTTGGTCATCCAAAACTCCCCCTGAGTTCATGCCTAGTGCAATGGCAAGCCATCTCATGAGAAAGAATTGGTGAGATCAGTTTTTTCGCACAAAAGAGATCTTTTTGCATTTACTTGAGTTAGTTCATGAACAAAGAGTTAAAACTTAACTCATGCATCACTAATGAACTAACTTAGCTCAATCTAAACCTCAAAAATAGATTCAAGACTCAACTTAGCCTATTCGACATGGCCTGAATCAAGAGAGGATCACTAAAGCCAGACTATTCACAAGATTGAACAAGACATGATTTGATTCAAGTTGTTCACATTTAATTAAGCTAGTATGGCAAGAGCTAAGCAACACATAGAAGGGCATGATAAATCAAGCTATCACAAGACATGGCAAGATATAAAGCATGATATCATGTCACATAAAGATAATATCCAGGGCTCCAAAGACTGTACAGGTATTCATGTGAAAGTTATGCACTAAGGAACAAAGGAATGCACACGAGATGAACTCCCCCTGAAAAATAGCCTAAATAGTCAGAGAGGCTCCAACTCCCCCTAGAGAAGGCAAAATGAGAAGAACCAGAAAATTTGGCACAAAATCCAGAAAGAGAAGGTTCTAGCTCAAAGAGGTAATTCCCAAACACACTCTATCCTCATGGTCTCTAGTCTATAACCTCATACCATGGGGCAAAAGCACACTATGTCAATGCACAAGACTCTAGTGGCCAAGAAAAAGTTCAATCTAGGTAGAAGAGAATCCTAGAGAACCAAAGCCCAAACTAGGTAGTAAATAATCCTAGAGAACCATTTGGATGAGAGGTGTGAATGAGACAACATCACCTAGAGTTAGCTCCTACTGTCCAAACAGACCCTTCCTACCACTAGAAGGCATATACTATGCAAAGCCAAGTGGCGGAAGCGTAACATCGAAAGATCATAAGGAGAACAAACCTCATCGCAGCTTGCTCGGTGGGAATTTGCCGTGGTCGAAGATGATTCCGGTCGCATCGCGATCGTGAACCAACTCGGTCATGATCGTAGTCGAGTTCGAATCACGATTGTATCCGAGTCCAGACTGTGGTGGAGTGATCGAAGTCGCGTTCTGGTCTGGACCATGGTCGTAGTCATGTCTGAGGATCGGTCATAAAGTTGTACCAGTCTCCCCCTCACACACAGCCTGCAGTTTAAACATAGGGGAACAGCTGGTGTCCTACTACTGGGGTAAATAATATACGTGCATAGATCCAAGATCGAGACAAATGACCATAATCAAGAAGATTACAAATGCATGAGAACACCCCCACAAGCTCAACCTAGCCCTCACCAAAAGCATCTAGAACAAAGAAGCCTAGAGCAACCCAATTCTAGAAGAAGCTTGTGACCTATCCACAATTCTCATGATATCTACTTATAAGTATAGACTAATGCTACCAAGATGTTGTACGCTTTATGTCATGCCAAAACCGAATGAGTAAGATCAAGGTAAACATGTATCTCAATGAATCACAACCATGCACATAGCGGTGACAAGGAAAGATCATGTACATATGCTAACATGGATATAAGCATGAATAGCAGAAAGATAAGAAGGCATGAATAAACATAGCATCATGACCTAGAAAGGCTATCCAAGATGTGAACATTAAACCATGATAGATACTCCAAGACACAAAGTCATGATGATACTTGACTTCTAATATGCACATTCTACTTAGCTCATGAAGTCAAGTCAAAACTTAAGCATCCAAATATAGCATGATACATGGATACCTAAGCAATATACACATAAAAGCATGACATGAAAGCATTGAGAGAAAAACATGCCAGTATGGTACAAGTGAGCACATGAACAAGCACATCATGCCAATTATAATCAATCATGAATAAAAGAGCATGAAGATAAAAGGTAGCTCACAAAGTAGGTAAGGATGCCAATGTGAGAGCATATGCCTCTTGGAGGCCATGAAGTGGAGAGAACCAATGAATGTTCTAGTCATATGATGAAGCATAAGACTAAACCCAATCAATCCCATGTTCCCCAACCAGCGTCTGGAAACCTACAAATGTCAAGAAGAGTGTCCAAGTCTTGCATCCCGAAGGGTCAGTAGACAAGTGCTTGGGAACCCAAGACTTGACACACTCACAAAAGAAGTATGCAAAAACAAGATGCAATGGATGGTTCAAGCAAGAAGATCAATTCCTAAGGCACACTACAAATGGACAACTCGACAAGTGAAACGAGTCCCACAACCGGAAAAGCGATGAATACCTTTCTTGAAAGCACCAAGAAGAGAACCAACCAAAGCATAAAAGTAACTCACAACTTCTCCTCGCCATAGGTGCACACCTCGCTTAGGTGAATGAGGTCCACCATTTGACAAACGCGGAAATCCTTCCTCGTGACAAAGACGCGGACAAAGATCAACAAAAGAAACATGTCCACGATGCTGATGATGTCCATCCTTCTCACAAAATGAGCAATGGTGCAAGCATCTATAATGAGACAAGATCCAAAAGTACAAAGCACCATTCTTGCTCTGAAAGAGAAGTCTCTTGGACCAATTAAGAGAGCCAACAAGAAATGCACTAGCCAAAATAGAGTCAAATAAACACATGGCATTAGTGCTAACAATAAAAAGACTATGCTTACTACAAGAAGGATCCATCTCCTAAATGAGGGAGGTGACAAATCTTTAAATGCAAGTGTCAGATCATAGCACTCCTCTCCTCAAGGAATTTTCATCAACTCGTAAAATGACAATAAAAGCTAGAGATGAAAATGCAAGTGATAGAGTTGTGCTCTTGTTCTCGCCTTCGAAGTCGAGTCGAGTGCGCCATAGTCGAGAACAGATATACCAAGGCATGTTGTTCTACGGAGAGCTGCACCGAGGGAAAGCACGGTGTCGATTTAAATGTAGTCGGTGGGGCCACTAAGACCGTGGTCATAACTTTTTACGACCACGTCCTAGCACCTACAAATACTGCTTTCGTCCTCCAAAACTTTCTCCTCTCTGGCACTTGAACAACAAAGGATAAAGAATATACCACAATGTTCACACTTGTGGTTTCTTGCAAATAAAATCACCCTCTTGCCGAAATCAAGCCTCTTGTCTCAAAGGACATCATTGGCAAAACCACCCCAATAAGATTCAAAGAAAAGTTCACAAGATTCCCTACTAGTTGCCAAGCTCCAGATCGGTTAAGATCAAATACAGAGCCAACCTTGCTCTGATACCAATTGTAGGATCGAAAGCCAACCAGTGGTCGATCAGACGACTTAGTTGAAAATAGAAGCTTCACTGAAGACCAAGAAAATAGACCGACAAATGAAATACAACAGTCTTGGCCAAAAACAGAGAAAGCAAAAGGCTCACGACCACAAGAACCAGACTTCAAATAACTTTCGATTAAGAGTTCGTCTGGCCAAGAAACTGTGTACGCACATTTCTTAAGGTCTCAAGAGGATACTCCAACTTGAATTGAAATCTTATCGACCAGATTGAGACCTTTGCGATTTGGTCGAGAGCGACAAGAACCGAAGTTCATGAATCGAAATCGTTGATTAGAATCGCCATGGGTCAAAGCTAGCCAAGTTAGGTTGGTGCACAATCCCACATGTCACTGCGATTTCTGAGCAATCAACGAGATCAAACCAAGAACAAGAAATAGCCAAGAACACAAAGAAGAGGACGAACGGAGAAACCGCAATCAAGTCATCCAAACAATAAATGTACAACACAACTCAAATAGATGCGAGAGATGAATGATTAGAAAAGGAGTCCCCATACGCAATTGGATAATGGAAAGAACATATACGAGGAGCTCAAGCACACACCCCGCTTGCTTCTCCCGCAGCTCACTCTCATGCCCACTCCCCCGGGAGGATAAGCTCTAACCCTAGAGCGAACACACGCACACAAACTCCCATGGGAGGGAGAGGCGGCTGCCTCCAAGGCCCAGCCGGCCAACTCAAATTCAACACTTGCCTCCCCTCTCCCTTTTATAGCCTCACACCCGAGACTAACCCTAATGGATCCATGCATTAGTCCACACTGGGGATAACCCGTAAACCCCAACTACCACCGGGTTTTACCACTCACTTTACCCACTTAGCGAGAATGAGCTTTGAGTGCTTTATCTGTTAATCCCAACGGCTCAATTGCTTTTCCCGTTAGCGCCAACAACTCATGTGCTTTCGCAGAGACAAGCTTCCTTTGCGCCTTTGAGCATTTCTCCAAAATGCCACTCACGGCTTCCTGAAGCTTTCCCGCCGCACAACCGCAACCGCACCCGACCATCTCGGACCCCGACTCCTCCCTGAGCCTAGTCCCGATCCGTTTCGTCGCACACGACCGCACCCGGCATCTCCAGCTCCGGTTCTTCATCAGCCACCTTGAGCCCCAAGTCTTCTTTGGCTTCACCCAGTCATTCTGGTCCTCAACATCTCCCATGTCTAGTCCCGACCACCCAAGCCTCACCAAGACTTGTCTCAAGATCATCTGGCGCCCAGCCCAGCTCCTCATCTCCTCGGCTCACAACCACCTCACCACCTCGATCATCTTGGCGTCTCCAACCGCTCCTGACCTCAACACCTCCCGTGCCTAGTCCCGGTCCTCCCACGCTCACCATGAAATAGCTCAAGTCCCAGAGCCACTAGATAAGCAAACCGTCACATAGCACCACTCAAAACAAGTAGACCATCATTCGCACAATCAACACGATCCCAGTGCACAAATGCAGCTGGTCGTAAACCACATACGACCACTCGAATGCACAATTCAAGAAGTGGTCAAGCCCTCAAGACTTCCCACCGCCGACCACACAAAGATGTCGTCACGACCGCCCAAAGCTCGTTACGACCATGCGCATACAAGCCACGACCATCACTAGCTTGTTACGACCATTTCTTCCGGCGACTACGACTACCACTTCCGGTGCTACGACTACCGCCACTGGTCGCAATGACTTACGATCGGTCGAACTCACGGGACATGCAACGCTTAAAGCCACGACCTCAACCCGCATCGTTATGGCCACTTCCCGTGTCTTGCGACCGCTTCTAGAGACCATACGATCGGTTAGCGTGGTTACGATCGCTATCGCATGATCGAACCACCTTGACCATGTTCATCGCTTTCCACCGTGGTCGAACCCTGCTCGCACCACGCACACCAAGTTTCACCATGGTCGATGCTCTTCCACCATGCACAACAAGATTTACCGTGGTCGAAACCATTCCGACCACGTACGACTTGTTTCACCGTGGTCGAAACCCTTCCGACCACGTTTGACCACATCCGACCGCGCCCGAGCTCGCATAACCGCTCGACACAACCGAGCGCGCCGAGCACCTCCGACCGCTTAATTCCCCAATTGATCGAAACCGACCAATCTCGAAGAGCTGCGACCATAGCCGACTGTTATCGACCACGTTAGACCGCATCACAACGTGGTCGAAGTCCGCCGACTTTCCACATGGTTGTAGTCCAGTGTCCGCCGACTATCGACCGCAGCAGTCAAGCCTCAGACCTCCGACTTCCTCTCGTACTAACGTGATCGTAAGTCGTCGGCGACCTCCCACCACGCCAATGTGGTCGTAGTCTCTTTCGACCATGGCCAAAGTGGTCGTAAACAGCTTGGCTGACTTCCGACCTTAGCCAAACCGGTCGCACTCTTCGGTGCCCTTGACCACGCCTAGAGTGGTCAGAACCTCGGGTGACCTTCGACCACGCCCAAAGTGGTCGATACGCCACAACGTGGTCGTAAGCAGAGCGCATGGCTTTCGACCACCACCAACATGGTCGAAAAGCCTCCGACCACGGCCAAATTGGTCGTACACTTGTTTTCCCTTTCGACCGGCGGCGTGTGGTCGTAAGTGGTCTAGATGGCTTCGACCAGAGACAAAGTAGTCGAAGCTTTCCCGTGGCCTTCGACCATGGCCGAGTGGTCGAACGCCCGACGTGGTCGTAAATAGTGCGCGTAGCTTCCGATCATGACCAATGTGGTTGTAAAGCCTTCCGACCACTCGAAAACACATCTACTAGGTTCCACCATGGACAACGAGTCGTAAGTAGTCTCACGACAATTTAAGGCTTACGACTTTGCGAGTCACTCAAACCTCAAAACCAAACTCAATCTTTCTAGACCAAGAGTCAATTACTCATCACAACCATGGGGTGACCTCTACATGGTCTCACAAGTTCTCTTCTTCGCACGTCCCGCAGCAGAATGGCGTCGTGGAGAGGAAGAACCGTACCTTGGTCGAGATGGCCAGGACGATGTTCGATGAATACTCTACACCACGGAAGTTTTGGGCTGAGGCTATAGCCACCGCGTGCCATGTTTCAAACAGAATTTTTCTCAGGGCACACTTGCACCGCACTTCTTACGAGTTGAGATATGGGCGTAAACCCGGTGTATCTCATTTTCGTGTGTTTGGTTGCAAGTGCTTCATTCTGAAGTCCGGGAACCTAGATAAGTTTAAGTCACGTTCTTGTGATGGGATCTTTCTAGGCTACTCGACTTCTTCGCGGGCTTCAGTGGTCCGAACCATGAGTCTAGTAAAATGGTAGAAACCTGTGAGGTGACTTTCGATGAGGCCAGTCCGGGGACTAGGCCCGATATCTCAGGTTCTCTAGAGCAGTCCGAGACCATCTTCGTGGATGATGAGGACGATGGAGACGAGGGTTGTCTACCTGATCCAGTCCCTCATCCACCCCTTGAGGTGCCTTCTTCCACCGCACCTCGAGGTGATCAGCCCATACCTTCTGTTTCTTCTGGAGCTAGGGGCTCTGTTCCTACCTCATCAGCTCACGAGGTAGAGGCCACTTCTTCATCTCATCCTAGACCTCCTAGATATATCCAAAAATCTCATCCCTCAGAGCAGATCATTGGAGACCTTTTTGAGCGAGTTACTCGCTCAAAATCTGGCATGTCACTCTTTTGTCTCCATTCTGCCTTTGTTGCCTCCTTCGAGCCCAAAGACATTTGTCATGCTCTATCTGACGAGTCTTGGGAGTCACAATATCATTGGGACCAAGTGGGTATTCAAAAACAAGCAAAGTGAGGATGGGGTAGTCATTCGAAACAAGGCTAGACTGGTTGCTCGTGGGTACTCCTGTGTTGAGGGTCTAGATTTCGAGGAGACCTTGCCCTCGTAGCTAGACTTGAGGCCGTGGGATTACGCTTGCCTTTGCAGCTTCTAAAGGTTTCAAGCTCTACCAGATGGATGTCAAGAGTGCCTTTCTCAATGGCTTTATTGAGGAAGAAGTCTATGTGAGACACCTCTAAGTTTCGAGAACCCCAAATACCCTAATCATGTCTACAAGCTTTCCAAAGCACAGATGGACTTAAGCAGCCCCTAGAGCTTGGTATAAAAGGCTTAAGTCCTATCTATTGAGGCATGATTTCGAGATGGGTAAAGTTGACAAGACCTTGTTCATTTGCCGCTTGGCAATGACCTTCCGCCGCCAGATTTATGTCGATGACATCATCATTGGTGGCTCTTCTCATGCTCTAGTTTCACAGCCTCGGATGTCATGAGCACCGAGTTTGAGATGAGCATGATGGGTGAGTTGACCTTCTTCCTTGGCTTCCAGATCAAGCGCACTGGAGGGTACCTTCTGCATCAAGGCAAGTACACTCGTGACCTCCCGAGACGCCTCGACATGAGTGATGGTAAGCGCTGTCAACTCCGATGGCTTCTACGGCGCACTTGACATGTATGAGGACGGCGAGCCGATGATCAAAAGGAGTTCGAAGTATGATTGGCTCTCTCTTGTACCTCACCGCCCGAGACCGGACATACACTTTTCTCAGGTGTCTATGTGCTCTGTTTCATGCTTCTCCTCACGTATCTCACCGTCAGCGGTGAAACGCATCTTTCGGTACCTTCGAGCTACCATTGACTATGATATCTGGTACTCTTCCTCCTCCTGTCTATCCCTTAGAGCCTTTTCAATGCGACTTTGCTTGTTGTAGGATAGATAGGAAGAGCACTCGGCACCGCCATTCATTGGCACTTCACTCATTTCCTGGTCTTCGAGGAAGCGATCCTGTTGCACACCCACCGCCGAGGCCGAGCACGTTGTCGCGCCGATTGTCGTAGCCAAGTGCTTTGAATGATCTCGATCTGCGGGACTTTGGGCTAGCTATCGATCGTATTCCGCTCTTTTGCGATAACACGCTCACGATTAGCATTGCTAAGAACCCGGCAAGACTCTCGGACCAAGCACATCGATATCGATATCATTTTCTTTGAGACCATGTAGAGAAGGGTGACATCGTGCTTCAGCTTTATGGAGAGTGACCACCGGCTATCGATATCTTCACCAAGCCTTTGATAGCACGAGGTTTTCACTCAAGGGAGAGCTTGGGGTGGTTTGTCCTTATGGACTGTTGTGAGGGGACTTTGGGCTTTACTGCTTTATCATATTAATTATGCTTATGTCCCCTTACTGTTGTATTGCATCTGTGGGTGCATTGGGTTTAGTCCTTCCAAAGCATAGGTTAGAGTGTGTCTCTTGCTGAGTTGCTTAGACTTCCTACTCTTATCTTGTGCTTCCGTGATAGCCGTTTCTTATCTCACTAGGTTGAGCTCACTCACTTCTTGCGATCTAGCGAGGGTCGGGCCACCCTCGGGTAGACAGGGTAGATAAGAGTCAGTCTGAGTCATTAGTTTTCTCTATCTTATCTATGCTTTAAGGACTGCCCTTCTTGATTTACTTGCCAGCTTCTCATTTTATTGCTTTGGTTCAGGAGGAGTTCAGTTGGGAACTTCTAGATCTTAATATTGACATAACTCAACTTGAACTAAAAAATTTGCATCACATGTTGAGAGGGAGCTGGATTTTCTGCATTTACATTGTAAAATAAATGCATTGAGCTTTGATTATTATCCTTTCATGACATATTTTCATTTATATTACATCTTGCCATGATTTGTGCTTCATTGCTAAATAGATCATGACCTTATATGTGTAGTCAAGTCTTTGCCATGATAGGTTGATTAAAATGCTCAATTTGACCTAATTCATGTCATGTTAATATTTGAGACTAGTCAGCTTTTAGTTATCTTCTTATGATTCATGACATGTCAAATAGGCTGAGTTGAGTCTTGAATCCTTGTTGAGCGATAGATTGAGCTATATTAGTTTCTTGATGACACATAAGTTAGTACAACTGTTAAAGCAAAGATCTCTTTTGTGCGAAAGAACCGATCTCACCAATTCTTTCTCATGAGACGGCTTGCCATTGCACTAGGCATGAACTCAGGGGGAGTTTTGGGTGACCTAGAATATCTTCTTAAGCTTCTTGCTTGGAGTAGTCGCATAAGGCTTGAGATCTAGCACATGACAAAAATCTGGTTGAAAACAATCATGAAATTTCAAAAGAAAATATGTCATTTGTGCTCAAATTGCTTAAATTACTACAAGAATCAAGTACTCAAAACTAGTAGCACTCTAGTTGACTCAATACTAGCTTCTCGGTTCTATTTAGCTTATTGACATGGCCTGCATCATTCATGGATACCTTTAGCTAGACTAAAATCATGTTTGACTTCACTTGCTAAGCACTTCAACTAAAAAATTCAGATTATACCTTATTTGGCTTAGCTTCTCTTTACATACATAGTCATGATCTTGATAGCATACTTGTATATTATGGCTTGGTGTAATACATTATAGTTATTTTGGATAATTCTCATGACTCTAAATGCTTAGATTAATCAAATCAGCTATTTCATCCATCATCATGATTTTTTCTCCTTCTTGCATTCTTGATGATTGCCAAAAGGGGGAGAATAGTGGTAGAAAAAGCCACTTTGGGAGCTTTGACGAAAACTTGTTCTTTCTTTTTCTCCTTCTGTCGACATGGTCATTAGCTTCATTCTTTTTCTTTGGACCATGTTGGACTCTTCAAACTCAACTTCATGTTTTTCTGGGTTTGTCAATATACTCATCAAGGTGGAGATTGAGAGACCATGTGGTGGTCATCCCGTTGAGAATGATGAGTAATTGACATCATTTTAGGAAAAGTCGAGTTTGAGTCAGTTGGTTCGGACCTTGACGTTGCGTGGCGAAACAGGCTCGGTCGGACTTGGTCAAACTTGGTCGTATGGGTTTAGGATGCATATTCTGATGACTCGACAGGTTTGGTCTCTATTACGCTTTCATGTATTGAGCGGTGCTATTTGACGTGTTTCTTGTCTGTGTGGCTGCAGGACATCGAGACGGAGTCGTGGCGAGACACGGTGGACCGGACTAGGCGCAAGTGGCGCTGAGGTCAGAACGGCCGGGATGTGTCGAAGACGATGTGGACTCGAGGTGGTTGCGAGGCGTACACGACAAGGAGCGCGAGAAGCTTCCGGGAAGGTGCAGGAAGGGCGAATCGGTAAATTCGCAAGGCTGCACAAGCGGGAGACGGCTCCGTTAGGGTTTAGCCAAGATAACGGGTTGGAGACCCGTTAGCCAAGGGCTATAAATAGAGGTGAGGGGCTGCATACCCCTTAGGACACTTGAGAGCTCATTCATCCCTTTGTGTGGGTTGTGTTCCTCCCAAGATGCATGTGAGGCTCTTGGTGTTCTTGAGGATTGAGAGGGAGAGGATGGATTGATAATCATTCCTCTTGTTCTAATGTCCATGTGTATAGGGACTCCTTTGTAGTCTTTGTTTTACTGGAAATGAAATGGTGGTCTATCCTTTGTGTGATGATTTCTATTCCTTTTGTATGCTTGAGTTCTCTTTTGACTGGCTGGTGATAATCTTGTTTCTAAGTTGAGTTCTTGATCTCGAGATTTGCTCGCACTCTATAGAAATCTGGCTAAAACTCACTTAGTCATTTTATTTCAAAGAGCAAAGACTTGAATCAAAAGATTATCCTTTCTCTCAAATCTTGCAGTTCATTCCTTCGCCCAGGACAGTCTTTGCCGATTTCTTCTTTCTGTTCGGACAGATCAGGATCCTCTCGGCGGTGAAGCAGTGCTATCCTGTACCTCCTTTCAGTTGATGGTTTCTCTTTGCTCAGTTGTCTTTTGGGTCTTGCAGTTTTAAACAAAGTTCTAGACATCAGAGAAAACATTGGATCATCTGCTATTTGAGTTGAAGTCAGGATTAATTGACCTGAGGAGAACGTGCAATCCTTCTTCAATCTCTTTGTTCTTCGGCAGTTTTCAGAATTTACTATTTCAAATCTTGTTCGTCAACTGATTTAGTCTGCCTTCCGATCTGTTTTGCTTTTCTGCAGACTTTGCTTTTCTTTAATCTCTTTTCAGTTGGTGAACTGCTCTCAGGTTGTTTCTCAAAGATGCGCAGTTGTTTGTCTTCTTTCTGCTTGCTTTGTTCTTTCATCGCCAAGAGTATGCGAGACTTGATGCTTTGCTCCTTATTTCTATGGACAGCAAGATGCATATTTGAGGAAGTCAGTCATGGCCAGGTTTCAGTTTGTGCCGAATCATTGTGGTCTGCACATTATTTTCAGTTCGGCTGCTCCCTAGTGCATGTGTTTCTTTTTGTTTGTACTGTTTTCATCCCCGCTGCATGCAGTGCAAATGATCTCCGTTTTGGCTGAAATTTTTATTGTGTACTTACGGATCTAAACTGAGTTTGACTGGGTAACATGCGTTTATCATTTCCTGGTTTTTTACCCTATTTTCATTGTGTCAAAACATCACTTAAAATCAGCCATACCTCCTCTCATGCATTTCAAGAACCAGCAGCTTTTACTCTTCTGTTTCCCTTGCCGACAAGAAGAGTAGCAGTACACGGTTTTCAGCTTTGGTTATTTCCTTTTTGGTGGCATACTATCTACTGTTGAATCAGCCTGTCTACTGAACCTTCTTGTCTCAATTGCTGCTCGGTTCACTCTCCCAGTTTCAAGTCAGAATTCACAATCCTTCTTCATAGCTTCTATAGCTATCGGAGAAGAAAGTGCCGTGAATTCTGAGAGGCGATTTTAGAGGAGAGCGACATTCACCCCCCTCTGTCGCCATTTCGGTCCTACATAAATAGTCGAACACTCTCAGATACATAACATTCAGTTTTCTTCCAGACCACAGCTCATGTGGAGTAACTCCATTGAATGATCTCATGGTGGTGTGGTTTAGAAGATAGACCGCATGCCTCACTGCTTCTGCCCAAAACCTCCCAGGTAGGAATCTGCTCTTTAGTAGACTTCGAGCTGTGGCCATTACAGTTATGTTCCTTCTCTCTACAACTCTACTTTGTTGAGGTGAGTAAGGGGCTGTAAAAAATCTTGCAATACCTTTCTTCTCACAGACCGAGTCGAATTCTTTTGAGAGGAACTCTCCCCCTCGATCTGATCTGACGGCCTTCACCCTGTGATCGACTTCGTTTTCAGCGAGTGCAATGAACTTTTGAAAACTGAATTTTGCCTCATCTTTACTCTTTAGCATGTACACCCACATGGCTCTGGAGTAATCATCAACAATCAACATGAAATATTGATTACTGGCATTAGTTTATGGTGTGATCGGTCCACACAGATCGATGTGTACTAGCTCCAATGGGTGTGATGCTATGTACTGTGCTTGGGACGGAAAACTGATGCGAGTTTGTTTTGCCACCAGACAGCCTTTGTAGACTTGCTCCGGGTGATCGATCTTTGGTAGTCCGACCACCATCTCCTTCTCTGCCATGGCTTTGAGGCTTTGGAAGTTCATATGACCGAATCTTGCATGCCATAACCAAGCCGAGTCACTGTTGAAATTTTCAAGCACTTGGGTTTGGTGACTTCAATTTGGATCTTGTACAGGCGGTTCGGTGTCCTCTGACTCATTAGCAACAAGCCATCGTCGTCAAATACCCTCAGGTAGTTACTTTTCAGCTCAATTCAACAACCCTCTTCAGTTAGTTGTCCCAGGCTTTTGATGTTATTACGTAGGCTCGGTATGTAGTATACATCCGACAATAATTTCTGTCCTCCATCTTTGCACTTCATAAGAATTGAGCCTTTCCCTTTGATCTAAACCGTCGAGCCATCCCCAAATTGCACCTTACCGAGCACATTCTCATTCAACTCATTGTCGAGATACCAGTCTTCATACTGCTCTTGTGTCTCCATCAGACTTGGAAAGACTCTCCCTTCATTCAGCAGTACCATTGTCGGTACATCTTCAGTGCAGAGCGACAATAGCAGTGTCGGTTCTTTGTGTTCAGAAGTTTGAGCAAGGTTGGCTTCCTCCACTTTTTTCTTGCTCTTGCAATTTGTTGCATAATGTCCAAACTTTTTTGCAGTTATGGCACTGGATATAGCTTCGACATTCAGCAGCGTAATGGCCGAATTTTTTACACTTGTAGCATTGGACATTCGATTTGTCTTACTGGTTGTCTTACCAGCTCTTTCTCCACAGCCTCCTCTTCCCCCTCTTCCGGACTGGAAGCCACGACCTCTCTGGGTATAGCCTCGTCCTTGTCCTCAACCATGGGTACGCACCGCGGCCAGTAGATAAGCCACGACCACGACCACGACCGCCTCGAATGACGAGTCTACCCCTCGGTTCTTTGTGTCTTCTCTCACGAACAATGCTTGTTCTTCGTTGTTAGAGTGATATCCCTTCAGGAGCTATTCATGTGCTTTGAGCGCCCCTGTTACCTCCTCTATCTTCATCTTCGAGAGATCTTAGGAGTACATGAGTGTAGTCACCACTGGAAGAAACCTTTTTGGCAGAATCCTCAGGTATTTCTTCACAGCCACCTCATCTTTTAGATCGTTGCCAATAGATTGGATCTCATTTACAACTTCATTGAATCTTCCAGAGAATTCTTCCACAATCTGGTTCTTTCCCATCTTTATTGCTTCAAATTCGCTCCGTAGTGTTTGGAGTCGAAGTTCTTTCACTCGATCTACTCCTTCATGCATTGTCTGCAGTGTGGTCCAAGCATATCGCGTCGTCTCCTTGTCGATCAATTATCACATCATTGAGTCGGGCACAACTTGATAGATCATCGCTAGTGCCATCTTATCTAGTCGATCATCAATGACCTTGCCTTTCTCCTTTGGATCAACCGCGCCCCAGACACCCTGAACACACATGTTGACCTTCATCTTCATGGCCCAGACCGGATAATTATCCGAGTTGAGGAGAGGATACTCCAGTGTCACACTCTCCTTGGCCTTTGAGGTCTCTCCCATGGCTCGATACCACTTGTTGGAAGTCTTACGACTTCCCCAGGACCTTTACGACCTCTCACGATTGCTTACGACCGCTTATGACCAGTTACGACCGCTTTCGACCTCTTTGTCGCTCCTCCGATCACTTCGTCTTCGTGGTCGGAAACCTTCTATTGAGGTTTTGACCACTCTTCTCTGCCGCTGCGCTGCTCTTCCTTTGACCGCGCTCGAATTACTGTGATCGCAACTCTCTACGATCACGCAGTGATGCTGGCAATCACTGTTCACCGTGGTCGAAACACCCTTTGGACCACGTTCACTTCCTTACAATGTGGTCAGAGTCCCTTCCGACCACGTTCAAGTCTTCACGGAGCAGTCGCAGCCTCTTCCGACCACTTACACCGTGGTCGAAAGCACCTTCGAGTTATCACAACGTGGTCGAAGCCTTCACAACGTGGTCGAACGCCCTTACGACCACATTCAATCTTCTTCAACGTGGTCAAACGCCCTTACGACCACGTTGAAACTTCTTTGATGCGGTCGTACGTCTTCCGATCACCCTTAAACTTTCTCCATCGTGGTCGTATCACCTCCCGACCACGTCTTCTTCAGGTTTTCCGTGATCGAACGCCTTCCGACCACGCTTGCCGATACTTTTCCGTGGTCGAAGCCCCTTCTGACCATGTTTGCCGTGGTCGTTAGCTGGTTGTGACCACGTCTGCGAGATCACACAATGATACCGATACTCATGTTTTTGCTTTTGTCTTCTTTATTTCTCGCATTTGTTAGATTACATGACTTCACCCCTTTTTATACCCGGCTCTACGACTTGCGCACGGGTTTGATTACGAAATACAACTCCGACTCTGACTCTGGTCCGATTACTACTAAATTTCGACTCGATTACTATTGACTTTCGACTTTGATTACAACTGTCTTTTCGGTCTGACTTTCGATCACGACTGGACTTTGAACATAGTTTCTAAATAAGATTATTTCCAACAGTCACTGTGGCCACTAGGGTGGCGAGCAGCAGCAGGTACTTCTGCATGACGTACTCCCGTGACTTGGTTTTGGTGGTCTCTTCGGTCGGCATTGATGTCGAATCCATCTTCGCCGCCGGCTATAAGCTTGTTGACGTTCGCACTTCCCACCAGCAGGAACAATCTAGCTAGTGTGGTTCTTTAATGTGATGGAGAACGGCCAATACGAAGGATTCATATACTACCAGACTCTATGACATTTTAACCGTGTGAGGTACATTGGGTGGGTTTTTTTCTGGTTGCGATTGATGGCTTATAACTGCAGCTGATAGTTTTTAGCCTTAGTGTGAGAATTTATACGAACGAATCAAATGCCAATAAGCCACTTCGAAAAAGCTATCCTGATAAACCGCTTTTAAAAGGTGATGAAAAAATTATTTTATTTGTTTATTCGAAGAAATTCATCAGTCATAAAGTGAAAAGAATTATTTCGTAAGACATAGTCGTTAGTCAAGTATCCTAGTCAACAAGAGGATTTTTTTTTTTGACAAATAGCCTATTCATATTCAAAAACTGACCCTAGTCCGTCACAACGAACAATAAATTCCGTGCAGTTACTTGACTAGATACAACTCCATCCAGTCCAAGACCAAAAGATCAAAGGAGTGATGTTTCTCACATGGATACAACTCCCAAAATGTAATTTTGACGGCTAATTGCGATGGTAGTATATTTATAAACCTTATAAAATTATAATATTAAGAAAGTATGTTTCAAGGAAAATCTACCTATATCATTTTCATAGGTCAAATAAAAATATTAGTAAAGAAATTGAAAGTGAAAGTTCATTAAATTTGATTCCATGTAACCCAAAACGCCACTTTTTTGTGACTAAATGGAGTAGTACTATTATGCATGGTTATATTATCAGGTCTGTATGACAGCCTAAATTTTATTTCCCAGTCAAAATTATTTCTTTTAAGTCATTAATAAATTTTTGCGCCATTTCTGATTTTTTTTTTCAGAATTTCTAAATGCCTTTTCTTATTTTCTAGAGCCTAAAAGAATTTTTGTGGAGTTAACAAGACATTTCAAAGGTTTGAAAACATTTTATTTTGGTTCTAAATATTCCAAGTTACCTATGTGAATTGTTGTGGAACTTTTGGAGATACTTCACTAATTTTAGTAAATGAAAAAATATTTATGAATTTATTATATTCTGAAACAAATTTAAAATTAGTAAAGCCTTCGAGCAGAATTCCAGCCATGCCCTAGTATTATTCATGATTTCAGCCCAAAACATTGGCCTATTGCCATGCCATGCCCCTCCCGAAGCTGCTTTCATCTGCCTCCATTTTCCGTTTTCCATTTGCAAAGCATCTTCTCAAAACTACACAAACTCTCCCTCTCTCTCGCTACCCATGGGCCCTGGCTCACATGCCAGCCCTCCTACCTTCCTCGCCACGTACGTGCATAGCCACACTAGAGCCCGCCCCTCTAGCGCTTCGCCACACCACACCTCTGCACTAGCTCACCATTGTCGCAGGGACCCCACTGTCTCAAACGCCGTGCATCACAACATGTTCCTTGAAGTGTCCATGAAGAATGTGCGCCTACTCCATCCTTTCTACCCCCTCTTCTCTCACCGCCACTAAAGTGCCACCCTAAAACCAGGTGCTCGACGCATGTGCTCTGCATTGTCGAGCACCCGTGCAAGAAGCCTGCACCAATGCTGCGATGCACCCGTGCAAGAATCTGGAATTTTTTGAATAAAAAATTTCATTCAATTTGAGCAAATAATCCATTTAATTTTTCTATAGGAATAACCCTCAGTCACACATGGGCGCACACTAGGCCTAATCGCGTTGCAGGCACATGGCTAAGGCCCTCAGTCGTGCGTTCGTTGCGCGACTGGAGCCACCAACAGCCAGTAGCACAACGAGCGGATCATATGAATCCATATCGGCTAGTTGCACAACCGTTATACGACTAAGGCACGGACGCTCCAGTTAGTAGCTATATAAGGCCAAAAATCAACCAAAATCCTCACTTTAATTTGGAAAAAGAGAAAGAGGGGAAGAGAGGATATGAGAAGGGAAGAGAGGATAGGAGAAGTGGAGAAAGAAGGGAAGAGAGGTGAGAAGGAAGTTCTACCCGTCTGCCTTCGCATGCATGCTTCATTTGTGGTTGGTTTTCATTGAGCTTGTAATTTGTTGGCCAATTTGATGAAAACATGGTAGATTAACAATGATGAACATATATTAGGGGTGGATCTAGGATTGCTAGCTGTAGACCTAAGATTCGCATGTCTCAAATGATTCATTTGTGGTTGGTTTTCTAAGATTCGCATGTCTCAAATGATTCAAAATCAAATGAGTGCAGAATACCATCTTTATGGAGCTTCTCCATGCGTTTCTCATTTATGTGACCCAAGCGACAAGTGCCAAATAAATGTGGGATTCAAATCATTCGATCGTTGCCTCTTTGCATTAATGTTATAGACCGTGACTCTTCAAGAGTAAGAACATATAACCCATTCACCAATGGAGTATGACAATAGAACATATCTTTGAAATAAAGAGAACAACCATTGTTCACAGATCTAAAGTCATAACCTTCTGCTTGCAAACATGAAGCGTAAATAATGTTCTTGGAAAGAGATGGAACACAATAACAATTATTCAATTCCAAAACTAATCTCAAGGTAAAGACAATGGCATGGTGCCAACACCACCGCACAACTTTTGCTCCGTTACAACGCCAAGATCCACTTCGCTCCTCCTCAAACTTCTACTTCTTCTTAGCCCCGCAACGATTTGCAGATGTGAGCAACCGATCCGTATCAAATACCCAAGAATCGTAGATGAAGTAGCAAGATTGATTTCTATAACATTTATACGGAGCGAAGTCGATTCCTTTCTTCTTAAGATCCTCCAAGTACTTTGGGCGTTCCTTTTCCAATGTCCCGATTACTTACAGAGAAACATTCTCGCATCGAGCAACGCCTTCTTGTCTTGCTTGGCCTTAGAACCGCCGCGATCTCATCGAGCTAACTTTCTTTGACCGCGCCTTTCTTGACATAGGGCTTGCCTTGCCTTCTGCATTATCATCACATGATTCTTGCTTTTCTTAATGCTTTCTCGGCAACTTTAGCATCCCATGCAACTCACCCAAGGTCTTATCCATGTTGTTCATGTGATAGTTCGTAATGAATGGCTCAAAGCTCGGGGAGCGATCAAGAATCACATCAAGAGCCAACTTGGCTAAGGGAAAACCAAGTTTTCAGACTCTCAATGTAGCCAATCATCTTAATCACATGAGGGTCGACGGATTCCCTTCAGAAGCTCGCACGCAAACAAGGACTTTGAAGTGTTGAACCTCTCACCCTTGCTTGGTTCTCAAACATACCACGCAACCCCACAATGATATTGTAGGCATCTGTGTTCTCATATTGCTTCAAGCTCAGAGGACATTGTGGCAAGCATGAGACAGACTCACATCAAGGCAATCATTCATTTGCTTCTCATAAGCTCTCCGCGACCACAGAGCATTATCGTGCAAGTCATCGTGATAAGGAGACTCAAGGACATACTCCTTGCGCCTTGCTTAAGAACAATTCTCAAGTTGCGATACCAATCCAAAAGTTCGTTCCATTGAGTTTTTCTTTCTCAAGAATAGATCGCAAATTAAAAGAACTGGATGCGGCATTAGTGACATGATCTACAACAAAGAATATGCAAAGTTTAGCACTATGTTCATGTTTGATCTTCCATTAAACAATTTAACAAAGATACTCTCACTATATGTTTTGTAATCGCCTTCCTCTAACGACATATAGTGGTCAAGATCCATGTTCATCTAAGTTCTAGTGAGCTTTAGCATCACCGCTAGAAACCTAGTGACGAGGTAAGCAACACTTGCTAATCACATCTTATGTGACTCTTGTTTGTTGGGTGGCATCCAATGCCCCGGCTCCCAA
The DNA here is from genome assembly GCA_036346245.1 of Bonia amplexicaulis. Taxonomy (NCBI): domain Eukaryota; kingdom Viridiplantae; phylum Streptophyta; class Magnoliopsida; order Poales; family Poaceae; genus Bonia; species Bonia amplexicaulis. The sequence goes on from CM070750.1 coordinate 16,507,629, forward strand.
CACCATGCCCCAAGGCCCAAATCCAATTTGATAGCCTTGTCAAGTAAACCAATACTATGCATGTGGATGTCCGACATCCACCCTATTAGATCAAGATAGTTGATGGTACCGCTTTGCGAGCACCTACCAAACAATGATCATGATTCTTATAGCGCAAAGAATTGGAAGGGCATCAAAACAAATTCTTAATTTTTCTTGAGAGAAGCTATTCTATCATGAAAACACACCCTCTATAGGTATGGCATGAAAGAATAGTATGACAAGAAATAAACATCACATGCATATAATCACATTATCTTCGTGAATGGTATGCCATTTTGTATCGTAGTGGTCGCCATCGCCATGGTTCCACGGTGATATTCTTCGCCACACTTCTTGTCCTCTTTGTCATCATGCTTGAAGCCTCCATAGCAAAGAACTAAACTATTACAACTAATAGGTAGCAAATGAATTATATGAGGAGCTCAACATCACAAGTCGACACACTGTGTCGTTATACAATTAAAGAACGACCTCAACCCTATTGTGATTAATACGACACACAAGCCGCCAAAACACACATGCATCACATATGCATCTATGCCATACCATTCACATCATTCCTGCAAAAACAAGTTAAGCGTAGAACGTATTCTACCGCCCTGACATGAATGTGTTTCTATAACAATCTATGCGTGTACATACATAGATCGCATCTATGAAATCGCTATGAAAATCTCATCGGGCCGATCAAATCAACCCAAAACCGAGCCATTCAAAATGTCTCAATTTTCATTAGATCAATCACATTGATCATCGCGATCGGTATGCTTGAGGAGACCGCAACACAAGACCTCGATCCGTTGGCTCAATCATCGATTGCGCTGCAGCTAGCCCCGATGGTGTTACCAAATAGAGGGCAAGTCGCAGACATCAAAGAAGGAGCACGAACTAATCTTTTGGCCACATGATGCTATCAACTCATACATATTCCAACCCCTTATGACCGATTGATCTAATCAACCCGTGCTACCAATGATTCATCACATGAACCGACTGATCTAGTCCGTAATAGATCCAATCTATTACAACCGCGATATCAACATATGCTACCGATCCGCATCGCAAACTAAGCAAGATGGCTCTGATACCACTAATAGTTCGGGGGTTATGCTACGCAAGCAGAAAATAAAACTTTTCACCGCGCACACAAGGACATCATGCTTAAGGAGGGATCATGGATCGTTACCACTAGACGCAGCAGCAGCAATGGAAGAAGAGTTGGAGAAGCCGATCCAACCACGCTGTCGAGGTAGTAGTGGAAGTAGCCGATCGTCCCGAACCGATCGTCTCCTCCACGCGATCAACCACACCACGAGCAGATCCAATCTGTAGGTTGTTGATGCCGATCAACGCCGCAACGAGCAGCGCCTCCACCAGATCCACACGTCCGGGTCGAACGCCGATCGCGAGTGTACCAAAGACTCGCGAGCGCCTAGGGTTTGGCTCAGAGGTGGCGGCTGTGGTTTAGCTCGGGATTATCGATACAACCCTCCTCCCTCGCCTCCATATATATAGACCTTCACTTGGGCCTCATGGACCGAGGCCCAATAGGAGTCTATCCGATCTCTATCCGAATTGAGCCCACATCCGAATCACATTCGAATTAGTGTTCCAACCCGCTAAGTGTGCGACCAGAGGTTCACGATACTTGGTCGCGACCCAAAACACCTTTCCGTCACCTGTTAATAGCGGTCTCTAGTAAGACATATTAACCCCAATGTATACGTGAAGATCATATCTACGAACTCAGTAATGTTCTCATGTACTAATCCCTTTGCCTCACGATATAGATTAAGCTCAAGGCGAGACCGTGTCATCCTCTTAATAGCTCAATCACTCTCTCGATTCCGTGATGGATTATAAACTCGTGATTGACTCCTCAATCACCTTGGCATGGCCATGCACTTTCATAATCCATTACATCGAGGGGCCCAGATATCTCTCCCATAAGGAGGGCAAATTCTATCTTGATCATTCACATCCCACTACATGTTTCATGGCAAATCCAAAGACTACTTTTATGACTACCCGCCATTGAGTAGTGTTTAGTAGTCCCAAAATAAGCTACTACGCATGCCGGGAACCATGATGATCTCAAGTCTAAGGATTCCACATAAACACTACTTGAGACCAACCGATGACACATGGAATCTCGCGGTGTCTCATGGCGGGTCTATCCAACATATGTTCACTAACACATGTCCATATTATTGATTTGGTATCTCCATACCATGATCCATGAGACATGATCATCAATCAATACATATGCTGATCTTTGAATCATATTTGTTCCTCATATGAAATTTGATCAGGGATCATTTAGAAATAGCAACATTTTGGTATTAAGAGTCTCATGAATAAGTCACATACTCATTGATCAATAATGATAATGTCTATTTCAAGGAACAAAGCAATGTATCATAAACATAGTATGTGATATATTCAACATCTCCATGTTGCCTCTAGGGCATATCACCAACAGTTTTAGTGGTAATGTCACGTGTAGACAATTTTAATCCATGTGTCTCGGGTGTTATAGCGTATGAATGGTCGTTTAGCCCTATTTGGACATTGATCAGTGCAACACCTAGGGTGGTTAGGTTTAGATATGCATGAGTCAGGGATTTGAATTTATGATGTTTGTATGTTGTAGTTAAGAATATATTTGAACGTTTCTAGTTGTGTTGTAGGAGATGTAGATGAAACAGAGAGCGTTTCAATATACATGGTACGGTTTATTCGTGTGGGGTGTAGTTTTGATTTGGTTTTCATTAGGCTTGATGTAGGAGGCATATTTCTGTAGTTTTACTGCATGATGAATATTGTTGGTCATGCAACAGATATGTCAACTCAACATAGTTTCAGAGTATATTACAGGCATAGGGAAGTTCAAGAGGGGCCATATGGAGTTGATTTGAGTAGTTTCCTATAAACCACACTATTTCACATAGAGTCGGACAATCTTAAAATTGGGAAGGTGCTGTTGTGATTGACTTATAGCTTTTCACTGGATTCGGTGGTGTTTAGTGTTATTGTGAAATGCTTGTGGAGTCATTCTGAGGAAGTCATCCATTGGGAGTTGAGACCCCTCGAGCAAACAAAGTTATGAATGCCTTACTTAGAAGTATGCAGGCACCATGGCTAGGAATGAGTCCTCTTGGTGGAGGCCTATTTCAAGGAGAGTTCAAGTACAATTGGCGGCGATTGTGAAGTAGGGAGACTAGAGTAGGTTTGTGGGTAGAAATGGGGGTGGTGGGAGTAAGGACGATGGTGGAGATGTAGTTAAGGCTGATGGTAGCCATTTTCAACAAACTAGATAGGCAGACAAAGATGAGTACATTGAATTCAGAGTAGATGACTTAGAGTAGGAAGACCAAAGAGCCAGGGCCAAAGAACAAGCGTTGGAAGAGGACGAGGGTCTGTTCAGATGATGAAGATGTCCCCGATATGCCAGTGCCTGATGGTTGGAACAAATACAACCTAGAGGGCCTAGTTGTGAATGATGGCCATGATTCCCCGTGGGAGTACCAAGAGACTGAGGTGTGTGTCAACGCTAGGTATGCAAACAAGCTTGCACCGTAGGATGCCATCGAATTGTGGGTGTTGTCAATGCAAAGGACCTTCTGGGTTGTCAAATCTAATTGACAGTAGTGCACTATGAACTGTGAGCAACCTGGGGGTTCTTGGCATGTTCACGCATACTAATCGAAGCTTGAAATGTAATGGATTGTCTCAAAGGTGGAAGCTAACTCATGTGTTCTGGGCAATATGGTGGCAAAGCACTGGAACCTTATTTCCTCTTTCATTGCATATCTCATGTATGAGGAGATTATGAAGAAAAAGTACACGGAAGCAAAATATATCATATTAGCCATACACAAGAAGGACAAGTACAAAATTACATACGCGAAGGCATGGAGGATAAAGCAAAAGGCAGTGGAGAAAAGGTTTGGCACGTTCGAGTCTGCCTATGACAATCTTCCTCATGTATTGGATTTGCTGCAGGAGAGAAACCCAAGGATGTACATCGCTATCGAAGAACAGCCGCCAACCATATCGTAGGGTTACATGGTAATGCAATAGGCTATTCTTGCTTTTGGTACCTGCATTGATGCTTTCTGGCAGTGCTGACCACTGATGTGCTTGGATGGAACTTTCTTAATGGGGAAGTGCAAAGGGCAGATCCTAACAACAATTGGGGTGGACAACAATAATTAAATCATGTATTTGGCTACTGCATTTGTGGAGAGTAAGAATTTCAACAGTTAGTCGTGGTTCTTTAGGCATCTTAAGGTCAAAGTGGTCAGCAAAAGTCCCGATGTTTGCACCATTTATGATCGACACGCTGGGTTGATGAAGGCTATAAAGACACTACAGAAAGATGTAGATGAGCCTTTTCCTTGGCATGACATGCAAAACCGTTGACGCATGCTGCACTTGAGTGCCAACTTGTACAAGCAGTTCAAAGATGACGAGTTGATGAAGTTGTTCAAGAGATTGTGCAAACAAAACTAATAGAGGAAGTTCAATGCAATTTGAGAGAAGTTGGATGAGTTGACATAGGAGCACATCGACTAGAAGAACAAGCAATCTACTACAAGCGTAGACCATGTACTAGAACAACTAGAGCCATCACCAGAGATTGACCCACCTGGGTTGAGAAAGAGGACTATAAGGAGTATCAAATGTTTCTCGTTGGATCGAGGCCAAGCCAGTGGAGAAGTGGGCCTTGTTTCATGACAAGAACAGTGCAAGGTACAACATAATGATGACCAATCTGAAGAAGACAAATATATCATGACAAATTACTCCCACCATTCTAAAATAACTGGCGTTTTAGCTCTTTGCATAGGAATTAAGAACTTATGTAAATTGACTGACCTGCCCTTATTTAATTCTGTATCGAACGCCATCACCACTCATGCTCGCTCCAACTAGAAAGTTTGTGCTAGTTTAGGGGAGGAGGAGGATGGTGAATCGATGGGTCATGGGTGGCGGCTGAAGTGTGGGCTTCAGTTGTGGGACCCACTAATAAAACAAAAAAATCCTATTTCCACATGTGCGTTCAATGGTGCATTCCTCTACACGGTTGCCTTGACTATTGGATGTGATGAGGAGGACATCATTGGTACATGAGAAAGTACTCCCAAGTAAGTAATATGTGTCAGTATAAAGTAAAATCCCAACAACCATTGGGACCACTCATCCTTATCTCTTCCTGACCTCACCTTCCTCCCCTATCCAGTCTATTATATACCAACTCAAGTTATTCTTCCTCTCTATTCTCTACCACCCACCCAAATCCTCAGTCGCCATTTCTGTTACGGCTAGGCTGTGGCCAGGTTAGACGATGCATGCACACATTGGGTGTAGTTGAGTCAAGGGCAATGCCGATCCAGTAATCTCACTTGTCCCTTTAGCATAAGCTGTGTAGATTTCTCGCTTCCTAATTATAGGACATTCCATTTCAATGTGTTGTCGGATATCAACCATTGTGATGGTTTAGGCTTATAGGTGTGATTTTGGAAACAAAAAAGAACGAAAAAGTGGTGAGAAAGCTTGAGGAGCCCCCACACACCCAAACTTTGTTTAATCTATATGTTCATCTTGCTTTGCTCGTAAATTTGTTTTGATTTGCTCTTGAATTTTGGATCGATTTACAATCAAATTTACCCTTACTTTGCTCGCAAATTGGTACCCATTTCTACAACATTTATATTGATGTGTTTTTGAATCTGTAATACTTTGCTCTCAAGCATGTACTAATTTGCTCTTGAATTTATAGTAATATTGCTATTAAATATGTACGATTTGCCCATATATAAAATTTTATTGATTTTCTGTCAGGTTTGCACAGTTCCAAAATCTATACTAACTTGCTCCCAAATTTGCACTAAGTTGCTAATAAATTTTCACTCATCATTTATCAAAATTGTACTATAATTTTTGCACTATCTTGCTCCTCTAATTTGCTTTGTTTTGCTAATGAGCTTTCACTAATTTCTACCAGATTTGTACTGCTATGAAATTTGCGCTAACGTGCTCCATGGTGACAAACCCAGGTATGTGAGGACATAAGCAGGTGACAAATTAGAAAGAGATAATAGATTATTATCTGGCCACAAATGGTATATGTGCGCTTGCGGACAAATCAGCAATCACACCGTATATAGTAAGTGAGGGTGTGCGGTGGAAATCACGAACGCATGCACATGCAGAACATAGACGCATCCAAAAAATAAATCATCAACCGACACCCAGTTCTTCTTTCGCTGACCCGTGCAGTCTTTGCTCTCTCGGTCTCTCCCTTCCTCAACTACATCCGCACCACCGCCGGTAATGACAAATCTCACCATTGGCCACCGAAAACCGAATCCCTTGCTACCCTGGTGCAATCTATCCAATTTTCCCCTTCGATAAAGCCTACTTGTGCTCCTAGTCTAAACCCTAGTTTGACCTCTGCAAGGTACTAGCACATGTGAGCTTTCCTAAGCTCCAATACTTCGTCTCTGTATCTACAACTCGGATCCACCTCCCTTTATTCTCGCCGCCCATCCGTGCTCTTCCCTATGGTGACTTCTGATGGCGTCTCCTAGTGCAGGTGGCAGCAACGGCTAGCGGCACAGGTGCAAGCCAAAGGTCGTCTGTTCGTATGGGCTTCTGCCCAGGCATAAGTAAATATGAAAACTTGATTTTCTAAAACGACTTCTCCATCTCTCTCGCTCCTATCTCGTTTCAGGGATAAAACAGAATAAAACAAAAGATCACAGATGCATCATACACATCACTTCTCTTCCTCCGTCTCGTGCAGCATACCTGCCTCATTTTTCCTACCGTCAGTCCACTCTTTCTAAAACCACCTATTTCGACAACTATTATTTATTTTTAGCTAAAAGTCATGAGCTGTAACAAATATAAATAGGCCCATATTTTGTTGTCTTTTGATCTCCATTGTCTCCTAATCAACCTGAAATTTAAACGGTTTTGGAGCATTAAAGAGAACATGAGCAGTTTGACAAGATTTGTGCAAAAAATCATCTTAAAATACTAGAATGTTAGTTAAAAATAGAACACTTTTCAAGCGCTAAAAAGCAAGTTTTTTAGGACGGAGGTAGTAAAAAAAGAATTAAAGGTTCTTTTGGTTGCTTGCGTGACCCAGGACCACGTGGTTACGCACCCAGCATTCAACCATCCCGAACCTATTTGTTTCCTCACTTCGCTTTGAAACAGGTGCCGTAAGCAACCCATAGTATTTGTGCCCAATCGATCGAACTGGTCACGAGTTTGGTGTAACAGCCTGGAAAAAGTCAAAAGGGACTGTGAAATAAAAATTTGTGAAGTATCTTACGACACATCGTATTGAGTTGGGCTTTTAAAATATTTCTGGAAAAATTTGGATAAGGTTCCAAAAAGTAAGATATTAAGAAGGAAAGGCACCTGTTTAAATGATAGAAGATTCAAATTTTAAATACGAATATGAAAAGATGATCCATAAAAAAATTGCACAAGTTGAAGTGAATATTTTGTAAAGTCCAAAATTAGATTTAAATTTAGAAATAAATGTTACATGAATACTTGACATAAAATTTTAAATATCTACATTTTACACCAAATAGATATACCCTAAACTAAGAAAAAGAAAAAGAAAGAAAATAAAGAAAACGGGAGCCGGCCAGCCGACCGCCCACCCCCTTCCCCCCGCCGCCTCCTCGGCCCTCGCCTGCCGGCTGTGTGGGCCCCACCGCCCCCTCTCTTTCTTTCTTCTCCCTCTCTCTCGTGCGCCCGCCCGACACCCTCCGCCGTGCCCGACCCGCCCTGTGACATGCGCGCAAATCCCGCTGATGTGGAGGACAACTTGATGGCGCCGCCTCGATCTCGCCGCACGCCCTCCACCGCCGTGGTCGTCGCCGCCGCCGCCGCCCGACACCCTTGCTGTCCCGCAGGGCGCTGTGGCCATCCGCCCCGGTCGGCTATAAGACCCGGACTTCTCTCAAAAGCGCCGCCCGCCCCTCAAGATTTTGCCAAAGGAATCGGCCGCGAGGCAACCCAATCGCCGGCAAACCGACGCCTTACCCAACTCCGGCCGTTGGCCCCTCCGCGGAATTCCGCCGATGCATGCCGTGGGAGCTCAATTCTTTGCTCCCACACCATCTCTGGTGCGTCGCCAACGCTTAGCCGGCCTCGCCAGCTTCTCGGCCGTAGCTCGCGTCGCCGCCGAAGCCTCCCGAGCCGCCGCCACCGCCGTCGCCGACCCACCTCCGGCGGTCCCCGGACACCCTCGCCACCACCAACAGCTTCCCCGTGGTTATTTTGGAACTAGAACTAACATTTTTGTAACTTGTTTGAATTTTGTGTTGTTATTTTGGATGTTGTACTGATTTTTATCCAAATTTTTGCGCACGTAAAAATTAGCATTCGAAGCTTAGGAAGAGGAAGCTGCAGCTGTAGGCCCCAATACACAGAACCCCGACACCTATAATCAAGGCGAGTCAATACTTTGATCATTTTGAGCCTACCTTTTTAGTAAATTACTTTGATTTCAGTTATTACAAACTGCATGCTTATATTTATATTGCAATACATGTTAATTTCATATTCTAGTGTATGTCCCTGCTTTCTTGATTATTATCATTATATATCCCTTCTGTTATACTTGGTTAAGTGATCCTTGTCTCCCTAGTAAAAGTAATATTGATATTACTCTTTTTGAAAATAAGTCCCTAAGTATTAGTGCCTTGCCTAGAGTAGTTTAGGTGGTTAGGGGTGTGAGAGTACCCTAGCATCTCTTATAAACGAGAAATCATTCTTGGCGGTCATTGTGATGATGACCGTGTATGTTGGTGTAAGTATTTTATGTTCTAAAAGAATCCCACATGCCGAACTATCCGGGCGGATGGATCGAGGTGTGTGTATGTATGAATGGTGTCGTGATAGCACAAAGGGGATTGTGGTAGAACCGCCAGATAACCATTAAGGACCTGAACTGTGATGACCTCCCAAGGTACAAACAAGACAACCACATGCCGGCAAAGTGTAGGGTGGCTAAATAATTTATGAGTTCTAGTGTGGTTACGTGAAGGTGTGAACACGAGCAAAGGGATGGATGGTCTCATCCCCGCCTTTGCCCGTGATGGCTCACGAGGGACCCTTCTCGAGGGATGGTTGCATCCTATGTAAGATAGACCTTAGCTGACGTAACCACAAGTAGGATTATGCATTGTAATGATCCGTGATAGACTCTCGACCGCATGGCTAAGGAATCATGTGGAGCAACGAGCGATCTATCTCTTGTGGGTAAAATGTACAAACTCTGTAGAGTCAAAACTATTCGAATAGTCGTGCCCACGGTCATGGGCGGACATGGGGATCTGAATAGATATAGTTCTATTTCAAAATTTTGATGGATGGGATGGGATAAAAGTGGAGGGCAGAGAAGGGCCCTTATTTGAGTTGTCCTGGGTGTCGTCTCAGTGGTAAAGTAAGCGGCTATAACGCTGAAGGCATGATATGAAGAGCGAAGGCCATGTAACGGTGGATGGCCTCTGACTCGTTGAAAATAAATGTATATGTTATGGGCATCATGTTTAAAAGTTCAAAAAGGCTAGGTCGTAGGGAACTTTTAAGTATTGTAGTTCTAAAAGCACATTTCAGCAAACAAAATAACCTGAGCCTCCCTTGGAAAAGCCTTGCATACTACTTACTACATTCTGCGTATTGACTCGCTGAGCACGGTGGTTAGTGTGCTCACGCTCGCATTACCAAAAACCCAAATTCAGGAACTCAAGATCATTATGCCTTCGAGGAAGCACCTGCTGCGGATGGAGGAGACAACGCCGAGGCTTAGGACGAACATTTCATGCTTAGAACCTTAGGTAACTAGACTAAGGTGTGGTAGTATACAAATAGTGCTGGAACTCTAGTAGTATTTGTATGACCACTTTGTCCTCGCCTTTGCTCGGTTAATAGGCCTACTTTGTTCGACTTCACTGTTGTACTTTTGTGATGTAAACATTTGGCCTGACCGGCCCTATTGTAAAAACTCCGCCCTTTTGAAGGCCTAACTTCGACTATATTATGTAATGATATTATGGTTTATCATGAATTCAACGATGTATGAAATGATTCAGCAATATATATGTGAGCAATATCTACTGATCCAGGGAATAATGCGGTAAGACACAGTAGATTCTGGATTGAAAAATCTGGGTCTGACATTTGGCGATGTAGATTTTTTTTTGTAATTTTAGCCATCAATAACCATTTTTATAAAACTAGCTCCGTCTTCAAACTCAAAAGACATAATAGAAGACACTTGTCACGCCTAAAAAGAGACAATGCGCATGGCAGGGGGCCGAGTGTGGGAGGACACGACGCTGACGCAGAACACTATTGGCCCGCCACCACCATGACAACAGTTGCTTGGTCAATTATTTCAGAGGCAAAGGGTGTTGGAAAGTATACCCTCCGTCCAAATTTATAAGACATATTTTTTCTTAACACAAGATTAAATAGACAGTGAAAATGACTAAATTATCCATAATTATTATCTTTAAGCACTTTATTCAATACATACATCTAAAGAATAGCAAGTAAATATACATATTTATTAAAGGTATAAAAATATCATACTAATTTTATATTGTAATATGAAATATGTCATATATATATATATATATATTTATATATATATTTATATATATATATATATATTTATTTATATAGGAAGCCTCTTTTCTACACCCGTGTAATTACACCCTATGTCGATCTTACTATGTAGAGAGTACCTCGTGTAATGAAGGGTATGTACATGTAGTATACGAGTATTTAAGATCATTTGGGTGGTATGAACAAATTTCCAGAGATGGTATATACATTTTTTTAACATACTCCTTTTTTGTGCGTATATGAAGGTATTTACAAAATACACTAAAAACTATGTTCTCCCTTGCAATTTTTTCGTGTGGTTCGCATTGGAGTATCTTATAATTAGTATCTGAGTATATCTAAAGTGATAAAGGGGTATCTCAAGTTTATTTAGGTGGTATATTAGAGGTGGGTGTAATTACACCGGATGTAAAAGGTATTTTTCCGTAGGTGTAATTACACCGGATGTAAAGGTATTTTCCTATATATATATATATATATATATATGATAGAATCATTAAAATATATATCTAACAAACTTAGACGGAGATAATACTAATTGAGCACCCCATTGTGCTGTCCTTAAGGCTGTACCAATGGCCAACCACTGCTTGATGTCCTAATCAACTGTGTTATCAAAAGAGATGCGCTAACAAACTATCATTAAAATTAATGGCTAGGGTTGGATCCAATCTCATCAATGAGAATTTTTTTATAAGAACAATAGTTATTCATCCCTCGTGTTTAGAGATGGCAATGGGTACCCAAAACCCGATATCCGGTGAGTTTTTACTCTATTAAGACATAGATCTGAGTCAATTTTCTAACCCATGGGTCTCTTAATGGGCAAAAAGCCCAACCTATCGGGTCTACCGGGTTCGGGTACGTTCCTATAGTACCCAAACCCGTAAACCCATGGGTAATATAAACCCGATCCATAGGAGTTATAAACCTGCACTCCTAGCCTCCCAGCAAACCACCAAACCATAGCCCATTAGTCAAGTACAAGGAGCGTTGATGTCTCTCCTTTGGTTTTAAGCGAGTTGTGAATGTGAACTTGTAATGATATGCTATGCCAGTGAACTATGAACTGAGAATTGATGGAGTGAACTAGTGATGTGCATTGTGGATTTGTCGTTGCTTGTTACATGCATAGTAGCATATAAATTGAATTTATTGTTGACTTGCTAAGCACTGCACTGTCTGCAATTTGCACAGCTGTTGTCGGGCACGGGCGACCCATGGGTACCCATTACCCGAGTGGGCATAGGTTTGGGCATAATTCTGCACCCGTCACGGGCATGGATTTTTTAGCGGATACGTCTAACTTTCATGGGCACGGATTTGGAATAGCAAAACCCAGCGAGTTTCTGCCCGTTGCCATCTCTACTCGTGTTACTCGAGTTGTGATGTCATTGTAACAGCCCAGCTGTTTATTTCAAATTTTTGGAGGGAAAAAAATTTAAATTATTAAATTAAATTAATTTAGTTTAAAATAAAATAAGAGTTTTGTTTGTATGAAATTTGAATTTTGTTTGCCTCGATTTTCCGCTTTTAGAAAGTCGGATTTGAAAAATAATTTATAGTAAAACTTAAAATATTATTAAATAAAATGATATTTTAATTTTCTGTAAAAATCCTATTCAAATTAATTATTTGAATTTATTTGGCCTTTATTTGGTGTTCTGAGTTTTTCTGGAGTTTATTTCAAAATTTAAAACAAGAAAATGTATTTTAAATATTTTATAAAAGCCAAAAAGAGTTCATTTTATTTTTCCTAACCTTCCCAGAACTTTTAAATAATTTTTGAGAATTTTCTGGTATTAAAAATTAATTTTAAAAGATAAAAGGAATTTTACAAAATTATTAAAAGCAAATCTAAAATTATAAATATTTTTATTAAGTCTAAAATGTCTCCAGGAATATTCTATAATTTTTCTAGAATTTTTAGATATTATTTATTATTTTTCTAAGCAATTATATGGTTTCTAGTATTTTCTGAAAATCTAATCCGAAAATAAAAAAATCAAATAAACCCAGGCCGCCACGTGTCGCAAATCTGACGGCCCATACCCCTTCATCTCTTTTCTCTCACCGACGGGTGGGCCCCACCACAACTCCTTCTACCACCTCTCCTTCTTCCTCCTCCCACATTCTCTCTCTTCCACCATTAGTGCCGAATGGGAGCTTCAATTCTTGCAGCTTTTCTTCGTTTTAATTCCCGTTTGATGGCGCATTGAACTCCCCTAATCACGCCTCCCTAATGCCGGCCGTTTTTCCCTCAATTACCCTCCCTAATTGCGGCCGCAAACCTCTCCTTTCCTTCTCCGCCACCGGCTCCCTCCCCCTCGTCCCTATAAAGACCCTCCCGAGCATCGCCGTCCTCCCTCCACTTTTTCCCCACTTCTCTCACTCCCGCCTCCACCACCCCGACACTGCGCGCCTTGCCGCCGCCACTCGACCTCCCATGAGGAATCGCCGCCGCCCGGCCGCCGCACTCGCCACCACCCCGGCTCCCCACGCCCCCGCCCCTCCTCCGCCTTGGCTACGCCTCTCACGGAGTCTCGATTGTCAAGACGCCCGAGCTCACCACCGCCTCCGCCGCCGACCACCTTTCGACCCTCCTCGGTGAGCCTCCTGTATCATTGAGTTCCCGTAGCTTCTCGGTCATTTTAGACTCTTCTCCAACCACCACCGGCCACCGGAGTTTCGCTGCCGATCACGGAGCGCCCGGCGAGTTCCTCGGCTCGAACGCCGACCGGTCGTAGCTGACACCATGGTCGAAACCTCCGTGGCCGTGGTCGGAGACTATCCCATAGTCGAATCGCCCTTCCGTAGTCGAAGCTCCCGTAGTCGTAGTCTCTCTGTGAATCGATTCGCCTCGTAGTCGAAAGACTACTCGTAGTCGAAGCACCGCATGTCAACGTGATCGGTAGTCGAGATGCCCAAGGCGTGATCGTAAACCGCTGTCGCAATCGAAAACTCTAAGCGTGGTCGTAGCCTCCTCGTAGTCGAAGCCGTCATCGTGGTCGAAAGCCCACGCGATCGTAAAATTCTCCGTGGTGAAGCCACGACCATTTTCAACGTGGTCGGCCACGACCATTTTCAACGTGGTCGAAGCCACCACCGCTTCCAACGTGGTCGTAGCTTTTGCCGTGGTCGTAAAAGACTATGTGGTCGTAGTTTTTGCTGTGGTCGTACAGCCTAACGTGGTCGTTTTCCCCGAGGGCAAACTCGTAGTTTTACTTTTTCCCTTTGATTTAAATCTTCCCGAGTCCATAACTTTCTCATCCTAACTCCGATTTGACCCGTTCAAATTTCTAAATTTTTCTAAAATCATGAACTATTCAAATATACACTCTCTTTCAATTTTTGAATTTTATTTGAATTTATGTGTATTTATTTGCTTTGTTGCTTTGTCTTTTTCACACAGAATCCGACGTCGTCGAAAACTTTGTCGACCGCAAAGAAGAGAATCGTGAAATCGCATACGAAGGCAAGTCTCCTTTGAACATCTTTGAACCTATGTTTGAGAAATGTTTTTAAATTATTTTAAATTTAATGCATTGCTATGTTACATAAAATGATAGTTTCTGTTGTAGAGGTAATAGTTAAACCGAAGAATTGTTATGCCCTCATTTGACTTTGACAACCATGTACCTTTGACACCCTAGGAATTCCCTTGTCTCATTATTGATATTATTATGAATCTTTGATAATTGTTGTATCGGTAGTAAGATGCTTAGACAAGCTATATAACTTTAGTAACTTTGGATTGGGAATTATATTTCAATGAATTAGACTTTTGATCAGAATTTAGTGGCAGATGGTGTTGTCACTGTTTTGTGAAACAAAATAAAATGAGCAAATTGTTTTTAGACTAGGGCGGATGGTTGGTTTGGATTGGTGCGGTTAGTACGAGATCTTGAAAAGTGTATGTTCCGCCCTAGTCAATTAAGGACCGATGCTTGTGTTTGTCCAGTCTGAGCACTACCGTACAACCACAAGTCTATATGGGTACGACCTAGCTAATTAACTTATGATAGACTAGTTTAGGTACCACCAGTGGAAAGTGGGTGCTGGTGTACCGGGTTATTCACAGTGAGGGACGTGGTTTATCAGACTCATATGGCGCAAGAGGGGGCTTCTGATTGGGTGGTTTAACCCTTCAGCGGTGAAACCTTAGCGGGTGGTGTCTGGTTAGACTAGAGTAAGGTAAAAGCTTTGTGATATTTTATCTGGGTCTCATGCCAAAGGAAGCGTGTTGACTATTAAGATGACTTATCTCTTGTGGGTAAAGTTGTACAACCTCTGCAGAGTGTAAAACTATTCGAATAGCCGTGCCCACGGTCAAGGGCGGGCAAGGAATGCATTCACATGGTAGATCTTTGGTTTTGTTTTCAAAGAAAATATTTTGGAAACTAGGAGTGGTTGGAACTCACGGAGTTGTCCTGGTGGATGTAGCCAGTGTGGGTGGTTGTAACCCGTTTTCTTGAATCTTGGCGGATGTAGCCAGTGTGGGTGGATGTAACCCATTTTCTTGAACCTTGGCGATTAGAGCCAGTGATCCAGTGTTGGTGGTTGTAACCTTCACTATTCAAAGTTTCTGTTAAAACAGTTACCTTATTTAAACTGATGCTTTCAAAAATATTTAATGGTATTTGAAATAAAATATTGCTTTGTGCAAAAAGTATCATATATCCCTCCTTTGTTAAGCCTTACATCTATTGCATTTTTCCAAGACTTGCGGAGTACTTTATGTACTCACATGTTGCACTCAAAACAAATCTCAGAGGAATATGAAGCTCAAGAAGGAGACTACGACTACGGCGCGTATGGATTCGACGAAGGTTCTCCGGAGTAGTAGGTTGCGCTTCCCCAGTCAATTGCCTGTGGCGTATTGATGGGTCTTCATCCGAGTTTATTTTGCTTTCGCTGTGTTTTGTGTGTGTGAGGTCTTAAAACCTCATTTGTAAGAAAGAGGCCTTTTGGTCTGTACTCTCTATTATTGTAATAAAGCGTTGTTGGTTAGGTAATCATCACTATTTGACTGTGTGCACTAGCTTTGATCCGGGACTAGTGTCAGAATACGAGAGGACCGGATTTGGAAACCGGGTCCCGACACCATGTAGTGGACATCGCAGCATCTATTATATAGGCATCCAAGCACCGCTTATTTGAGTTTTTTTTGCTTATAATTTATTTTATGTCATGTAGTGGACATCAGCAAGCATCTATTATATAGGCATCCAATCCCCACTTATTTGAGTTTTTTTGCTTATAATTTATTTTCACTATTTAGTAATTTATTTTACGCTGTAGCTATAGATGGTTTTTTGACATAATTAAACTTTAAAAACTAAAATAGAAAAAAATAGGTTATCATATTACGAACAATACAAAGAACTACTGGAAAAAGAAAAGACATAAACTTAAAAAATCAAAAATCAAAAAAATAAAAAATAAGAAACTATAAGTTAAAAACTAAAAGCTAAAGCCCAATCAACACACTGTAAGTTTCATTTTTACCCTATATAAATTGAGGTGGGGCCAAGTCCTAAGACTAGGGCACGCAGGTGAAGCACACATAGTACAGGCAAGACAGAGACTGGTGTTAGGGCGCTGTCCAGAAGCAAGCACGAGTAGTTCGTAAGGCAAGCAGAGCACCATACTACCTCCAAGCTCATACGTTATCTTTATATTTTAATTGCTCTCTTGTTTTACTATTGTATTTTACATGATGTTTTTTTTTCACTATGTACTATGATGTTTTAATTGCTCTCTTGTTTTACTATTGTATTTTACATGATGTTTTTTTTCACTATGTACTATGTGAAGCATGTACGTAGCTTGCTAGTGCAATTAGTATGGTGCTGTATACAGTGTTTTATAAATAATTGGCTTTACGATGCAAATAATATTGTGTGGTTACAGTTCAAAGATGAGTCCTCCACTAGAAACGGCCATTGTACAAAATAGAGTATTCGGTGATGGATCCTAGGAGCGACTGATACGAGTAGGTCAAGGGTACTGGTTCTCAGGGGAACTAAGTACTCTGCTCTTCTAGAATGTAGTGTTCTAGTAGAGACTGCCGATGTCGGAGTTTTAATAGTATGAAAGTGTGAAATTTCACCCTCATGTCTACTTATTTGCGACATATAAAATACACCGTAAAATAAAAGGTACACATTGGTGACAATTCACTAACATATTAATATTATAAGTAAAACTTAGAAAACTATAATATGCTATTAAAGACAAAAAAAATTTAGGAGAAGATTACATTAGCCAAAGCACGCTAAGAAAGAGCTATGAGCCATCATCTATCACCCGCCGAACAAGTAAGCAAGTTATGAATAGAATGATCACAGAAAGCAATTTCTTCTAACATTTCTAGATGCAAAATCATTGATAATAGTATCAACATCAATCTAATCCAACATATCGTTCTTAATGCATAAAGTGACTAGATCATTCAACCTTTCATATAACATTGATGACCTCATATAGTTTTTCAACCTATCTCTCTTAGATCTAATGGGTATTTTTATATAAAAAAGAAACTTATGTTACAAGAAAGTCCAATATTTTGTTCTAGATAGTGTAGATATTGCATTGGAAACTTGGAGTGGTATTTAACAGATAATCAAGGAACAAAAATTAAGAAAAATATACCATATATGCAACAGCTATTTGAGGGAATTTCGAGTAGAATTGTTACAAAGTGAAGAAATTGAAGGCGAATTGGTTGGGAATTGATGAAATCAGGCTCTCCTCCTCCATTGTTGGCAACAACGGCGATGTTTGTTTTGGGGGAAGAGAAGACCGGAAAAGGAGTGGAGAGGTCAAGGGGCGAACTGTGTGTGTGATCGATTGGATCTAATGGATGACTCACTCGATGCGCTCTCTCTGTGACTGTCCAGCGCTGGATTCACAGCATGGACGAAATGGGCCATTACTTGACTTTGGCAACTAGCCCAACTAATCGTTAATCAACTATGTTCAATATTCAGTACATAAACTACATGTATACATAATAACATATATGGGTTAGGGGCCCCTAACTTTTGTGGGCTCTAGGCGATCGCCTTGCTACCCAGACCTAGGGCCGGCCCTAGTGGGTTGTGTGCGTGGTCAATTGAATTTGATGGATGACTCACACGATGCGCTCTCTCTGTGACTATCCATGCTTGGATATTTAGAGAGCTCGTACCGGATGCACAAAGATGGATGAAATGAACCATTACTTGACTTTGGCAGCTGGTCCAACTAATCATTAATCAACTATGTTCAGTATTCAGTACATAGGCTACATGTATACATACTAACATACATGGGCTTTGTATACATACTAACATACATGGGCTAGGGGCTCCTAGCTTTCGTGGGCCCTAGGTGGTTTGTCGAGACCCGAATATGCAAATCCGGACTCTCCAGTGTAACCCGCACTAGTCCAGGATCACGCTAGTACACACAGTATGAACAAAGATGAAATACCAATCATATCATGATTTACTAAGAAAAGACTCAAATATTATTAATAATTATCAGAGTTGCGACCTTATGGCCAATTGTCGAGACCCGAATATGCAAATCCGGACTCTCCTGTGTAACCCGCACTAGTCCAAGATCACGCTAGTGCACACAGTATGAACAAAGATGAAATACCAACCATATCATGATTTACTAAGAAAAGACTCAAATATTATTAATAATTATCAGAGTTGCGACCTTATGGCCAAGCTTACAGATAATAGCATGAATGGCTTAATGAAACTTGCAACGGAAAAACAGAAATAAGTGTAGTAGCCATTCGACATACCCACAGGAAATTGACTGGGGAGCGAAGTTCTAATCCGCAGAGTCGTCGAAATATCCTCCTTCTAGTAGCTCCTACTAATCTGGCCCTTCTTTTTCAACTGAGCAAATATGAATGAAGCCATGAGTACATATAGTACTCAGCAAGTTGTTTGTAACAAAGATGCAATATAGTATGCAAAGCTTACCAAAGGATAGCTGAAAGGTTATTTTACAGAAAGCAACAATTGAAAGTAAATACAATAAATAGATTGTAAAGCGAACTTTGAAAATGATAATAAATAAGTAATCCAAGGAAATGAGACAAACCTCAAGTGAACTAACTATTCACTCCAATGAATAACCCATGAACCAAGATTCACGTAATGAACTACCAGTGAACTAACCATTCACTCTCCAACTTAACACAACTATGTTTTTATGAAAACTCTACTCCTCGTGTGAAATCACTGAGCATTGTCCATGACCGAGAACATAACTATTCGAATAGTTTTACACTTTGCAGAGGTTGTACAACTTTACCCACAAGACATGATCATCTAATATTGCCACTAGATTAACACACTTCCTTTTGGTGTGCGGTGGAGAGATCATGATAAGGCCTTTACAATGTTTAATCTCAACCTAGTTCCACCTCGCTAAGGTTTCGCCGTCGAGTAGGCTACCACCTAGTTGATAATTGCTCCCTCTTGCGCCAATCCATCCTGCACCATTGCAACGCTTCCCAAGTTCGTGCATCGTCGGCGTTAACGGTCGTGAATACTCTTACTTGATGTCATCGGCAAGGGCTAAGCCAATTACTTGGCATCAGTTTTAAAGGAGGGGCTAGCATAGTAGCATGTGAATTTGTCTTAGGAAATTTTACTAACAAGCCAGCAATCTATATAGATGAATTTATCTTGTGAATATATACTCCTTGTAAATATACATCTTATAAGATCACATACTCCCTTCTTCTACATGCTCCCTTTTAAGATCACATACTCCCTCCGTGTACTACTTCCCTACTTCCCTCAGATGACACATACTCCCTACCTGTACATACTTCCCTCAGATGAACATATACTCCCTCCATTAATGGGACACATATATATCTTATGAATTAGTACTACATATGGGCAGAAAAATACAGATGTACTCCCTTTTTAGTCTAAAAAATTGAATAGAGAAAGGTCCCTAAAAAAGTGGTATATTCCCTCAATCCAAATACAATGATATACTCGCCCACATACTCCCATGAATAAATCAAGTGGACATACTTCCATTCATAAAAGTGCAAATACTCCCTCAATCCTAATATGACGATACCACATACTACTAACTACTCGATTTGTTAGCCACTTCAATCACGCGTGCATGCGGCCGAGAGAATAATGTAGTTTGTTGCACTAATTAATTAGTTTTCTTATTATTTAATTGAAACAATTGGTTAGTTAGCTTACTAATGGATATCTAGTGGATCCACAGACCCGATCGGCATGGGAGTATCTCGAGGATGATGAACGGAAGATACAATAGGAGTAACTATATCCGGGAGTAGAAAAAAGGTTTCCTATATATATATACATATACATATGTACACATACATATATACATATACATATATATACATATATATACATACATATACATACATATATATACATATATATATACATATACATATATATACATACTGAGAGACCATGTGGAGTTCATCCCGTTGTGTATGATGAGTAATTGACATCGTTTACGAAAAGTCGAGTTTGAGTCGGTTGGTTCGGACCTAGACGTTGCGTGGCGAACGGGCTCGGTCGGACTTGGTCGAACAGTCGTTTGGGTTTAGGTTGCATATTCGATGACTCGGCGTGTTTGATCTCTATTTACGTATTCATGTATCGAGCGGTGCTATTTGACGTGTTTCTTGTCGTGTGTTGCAGGACGTCGAGGCGGAGTCGTGGCGAGACACGGTGGACGGACTAGGCGCAGTGGCGCCGAGGTCGAACGGTCGGGATGTGTCAAGACGACGTGGACTCGAGGTGATTGCGGCGGCGCGAGGCAAGGAGCGGAAGCTTCCGGAAGGTGCGGGAGGCGAAACGGAATTTCGCAAAGCGCAAAAATGGGAGAGGGGCGTTGGACTTAGCGGGCGAACGGGCGAGACCATTAGCCAAGGCTATAAATAGAGGAGAGGGGCTGTATGCCTCCTCATGACTTGAGAGAGAGTTAGGGTTAGCAAAAGTCAAAAGAGCCTTTGGATGGTTGTTTTGCTTTGGAGGCTTTAGTAGTTGTTTCTTATCTCACTAGATTGAGCTCACTCGCTTCTTGCGATCTAGCGAGGGTCGGGCCACCTTCGGGCAGACAGTGCGTGTTTGCTCTCTAGTGTGTGTTTTACGGTCGACTATTAGTCCCGGAGTCATATGGGGTAGATGAGAGTCATCGAGCCATAGTATCCTCTATATCTTATATATGCTTTAAGGACTGCCTGTTTTCTTTGCCAACTTCTCGTTTTTATTGCTTTGGTTCAAGGGGAGTTCATTTGGGAGCTTTTGGAATGTAATATTGACTTAACTCAACTTGAACTAAATGTTGCATCACATGTTGAGGGGGAGCTGGATTTTTCTGCATGTTATTCTACATTGTAATATAAATACATTGAGCCTTGATTATTATCCGGTTACGACATGATTACGATGCTTTACATCTTGCCATGATTTATGCTTAATTGCTAAATTTATCATGACTTCATATGTGTAGACTAGCTTTGCGATGATGAATTAATTAAACTTGCTCAATTTGAACTAAAAACTTGTCATGATTAGCACTTGAGTTTAGTCTTTCTTGAGCTATCCTTTTATGATTCATGCCATGTCAAATAGGCTGAGTTGAGCGTTGAATCTCTTTTGAGCCTTAGTTTGAGCTATCTTAAACTCTTGATGTAACATGAGTTAGTACAACTTGTTAAAAAATAGAGACAAAGATCTCTTACGCGAAAACCGATCTCATCAATTCTTTCTCACGAGACGGCTTGCCATTGCACTAGGCGTGAACTTGGAGAGAGTTTTGGATGACCTAGACTATCTTCTTAAGCTTCTTGCTTGGAGTAGTGCAGATGGCTTGAGATCTAGCACATGATAAAATATTGGTTGAAAACAACCATAAGCTTCAAAAGAAAAATATCATTTGTGCTCAATTTGTTTGAGTTATCAAAAGAATCAAGTACTTGAACCATTGTTTCACTCTTGAGTATATAAACACTCTATTTGGGCTCGATATTAGATTCTTGGTTCCGCTTAGCTTGATTGACATGGCTTGCATCATCCTTGGATATCTCTAGCTGGACTTTGCTTATTGATGACTTGACATGTTCATGAAATGCACTAAAATTCATATTGTCATCTAATTGCTTATAGTTGGCCATCTTCTCTGCTATCAGTTACCTCTCCTGAAATTGCTATGTCAGCAGCAGCTATTCCGACAGCAGCATTCTGTTCTTTCCTTCTTCAGTTTCTTCTCTTCTTTTAGGTCTTTGGCGGCTCTTCTCATGCTCTAGTTTCACAGTTCTCGGATGTCATGAGCACCGAGTTTGAGATGAGCATGATGAGTGAGTTGACTTTCTTCCTTGGCTTCGGATCAAGCGAGACTCGGAGGGTACCTTCTTGCATCAAGGCAACACCCGTGACCTCCCGAGACGTTTCGACATGAGTGATGGAAAGCGGTGTCAACTCCGATGGCTTCTACGCCACACTTGACCTGAGATGAGGACGGCGGCCATTGATCAAAAAGAGTTCGAAGTATGATTGGCTCTCTTGTACCTCACGCCCGAGACCGGACATACACTTCTCGTGTGTCTTGTGCCCGGTTTGAGCTTCTCTCACAGATCTCACCGCCAGCGGTGAAGCGCATCTTCGGTACCTTCGAGCTACCATTGACTATGGTATCGGTACTCTTCCTCATCCTGCTATCCCTTAGAGCCTATTCGGATGCAGACTTTGCCGTTGTAGGATAGATAGGAAGAGCACCGCACCGCCGGTTCATTGGCACTTCTCGTTTCTTGGTCTTCGAGGAAGCGATCCGGTGTTGCCTGATCCACCGAGGCCGAGTACGTTGTCGCAGCCGATTCGTAGCCAAGTGCTGGATGGTCTCGACTGCGGGACTTTGGGTTAGTTATCGATGGTGTTCCACTCCTTTGTGATAACACTTCGCAATTAACATTGCTAAGAACCCAGTGCGACATTCTCGGACCAAGCATATCGACATTCGCTTTCACTTCCTTAGAGACCATGTGGAGAAGGGTGACATCGTGCTCCGGTTTGTGAGGGTGACCACCGGTTGGTGACATCTTCACCAAGCCTTTGGATGGCTCGAGGTTTTCACTCATGGGAGAGCTTGGGGTGGTTTGTCCTTATGGACTGTTGTGAGGAGAGCTTGTGCTTCGCTTTACTATATTTATTATGCTCTTACTCCTTTCTGGTTGCATTGCATATGGGTGCATTGGGTTTAGTTCTTCCAGCATAGGTTAGAGTGGTTCTTTTGTCTAGTTGCTTAG